>BGPR01002322.1:0-29359 GCA_013235015.1 Araneus ventricosus
TTGCCGTGGCTTGGCGTGGTTTTGGAGGAAAGTCGCCAAGTTCCCAACAGCCACATGTTGCAACTTGCTTTGAAGAAAAAGAGGATTTTGAACGATTTCAGTGAGAGTTTTATTGGTGTTTTTGTTTATTTTGAGTCCCAGGATTTAGGAGATGTACTCTTCAAACAGGTGGATGTGTTCTGCTTTCTTCTATGCGCAACATACAAATATGTTGTCAAAACAATTTGACCTCTAGATTTTGATGTGTCGCCACATTTGAGACTTCCCTGAGTCAGAAAAAAGAAAGAAAGGCTTATATGGTATTTGCCAGTCTGCCTGTAAATAATCCAAATACAATAATTCAAAAATGAAATGGGCTAGACGAATTAAATTTTGTAAGACGAAATCCGCCTGAGAGAAGTCTTTTTCTCTATTTCTTTATCCGACATTGTGCATATGGACACAATAATTCCAAAACGCAACAAGATATATGGGTAGATGGAATTAGTCATATAGTTTTATGAGAAGAATTGTACATCTTTATCAAAGTTTAGACCAAACGTGTCTGCTATTTGATTGTCTGTTGGTATGACTATTCGCGTGTAAATGAAATCTAAAACTCAGTAGCGCAGAAAGCTAGGTAACCATAAACGAATGAATACTCCTCCCAGCCTAGGCATGCGGATAACCTGAATGACTCGGCCGCCGCGACAATTAATCGTGCACTGTGGCCCTCGCATAATAGCCTTTATTACGAGCTGCTCATGCGACGACCTCTCAGACAGAGGTACGACCCGTCATTGGCGGGGGTAATTCAATCTCACCATTACTATATCCCCCCGGGAAGCGAGACTCTGCTTACTTATACGACAGGTTCTCATCCCTGTATTTCAGATATACTAGGTAAAAGAAATATGGTATATAGACTCTGTAACAAGCGTGGAGATCTGCTTCAAATTTCGGAAACAATCGATCAAAAGCGAAAATGTCCCAAATCCCTTTTCAATTCTGTTCACCCTACTATGAAGCTGAACACATACCAGACCATATTGTGGAAATGTGCGAAAAAACTCTTCTGCCCCCCACCCTACTCATTTACAACAGAATGTTTCTTTTATCATTGAATGCTGTAGAAGAATATAGTTTAAATGTACTGGAAACTAGATGTGTTAAAATAAACGTCGTATGGAAAACACGGGAGAAAGAGACTTGAAGAATAAAAAAGGAACCATCAAGGCGATATGATCTCTGTAAAAGTTGTTTCTTTGCTGTGGTACTGCACGCACAGTGAAGTTCTCAGGAAGATCTATTTGTTGAGAGTGCTGCGAATTTTGTTGTTCTTGACAATACAAGGTTAGGGTTTCATATTTTAAGTTTTTTTTTCATATTATTATCACCATACAGTGCTTTTCACAGCGTTTATTCACAGATTATTTTATAAACATGAATGCATTGTTCATAGGTAGGGAAAATCATGGACAAATACAAAATTAGAGAATAGTGTACTTTAAAAACCTCTTCGTTAGAGAATAGAGAAATGAATTATTTAAAATTAAATTTCGTATTTTATGTAAATTTTGGTAAACAGTTTGTAGTTATCTTATAGTTCCCAAAGTTAATAACTTCTAAAGAAGTTTTGAGTTCTCATTTAAAGTAACAGAAAATGATCAGACATTGAGGAGTAATTTTGAAGAAAATATAATTGTTTAATATTTAGTAATCAATTTTACTATGAATCACTGCTTTTTAGCTCTAATTGAGTTAATTTTTGCTTTAAAAACTATGGAATCGCAGTAAAAGAATATTAGTAAAACAAATATTTATCTATCGGAACGCATATTACAAGTTATTATTTTTCGTCGACACATGAAAATGGAACACTATTTTGAGTGTACATTTACGGGCCAATAAACTTCTTTATTCAGTTGGAAAATGTCTTAGAAATGTTTGATTTTATTTGTGTAAAATATCTATTCTATAAATAAACTATCTAAAAAGCGCCAGAACACAGCAAAATATTAGTAAATCTCCTCCCACTTCATAATCCTACTTTCTAAATTATAAAAATAAGAACATTTATGTTAGAATGAGAATTACATTTATAATTCTAAATATTATATGCATTCTATTCTTTCCAATTCTACTGCAGATATTCTATTGAATAGGAACAAACTAGAAAAATTATGAAGAAGTATTATTCGTTTTATTTTAAAACTTTTGTTACATTTGTGAAACCGTAAATTTAGAGCGAGAATTTGAGCACGACTTACTGGGAAAGTCTTTCCTGTCGCAAGGGATCACAAATTTTTAGCTTACAAATGCTGTTAAGCCATGCTTGATTTTTTTTATTCAAGATCTTTTAAGAAACAACAGCAGTTTCAAAGCATCGGTTTCTTTTTAAATTTAGACTGAAGATTTTCTTAAATAATAAACTTTTCATTTGTAACGATTGAATTTGTAATTCTAACTTTTTAAGGCTCTTTCGTTATAAATTATACTTGGTTACCAAAAATAACTGAATAAAAGGCAACCTGCAGATCGGGAGGTGGTAGCAGTTAATTTTCTGATAGACAAAATATTTCAAAATTGAAATGAGTTGTGTAAAAAAGTTTTGTGGTCAGTCCTTACTATGTCTCCTTACTCTTCTCTTGGGATCTTTCGGGTCACAAAAAGTTTCCTTTGACGAAAGTCAGAGGAAACTTTGAAAAAGTTCCAGAAGAAGTTTTACAGAAAAAGTTCCCATTTTTTGAACCGATGCCAGCAGGTGACCCTTGATAATGTCTGCTTGGCTGGATTCTTTTATTCTTTTACCACAGTTTTTTCAAATTAAATTGCTTTGTTTTTCTGCTCATATTATATCAGAAGGATTTTTAATTTGAAATGATAAATTAAATCAGAGCTAACAACAACAACATCCTTCTGAATTTAATTTCATATGAAAGAAGTAGTATAGTTTCTGTAGAAAGATATGTGATGATTCCTTATAATTGTAATAAAAATACTAGAACCATTAAATTTAGTATTATAAGAGACGTAAAATTATTTATAATGCTGTAACTTGAACTTATTCACAAGAATGGAAAAGGAAAGGAATTTAAGGTGAATTTATCCTGATATAAAAAAATAAAAACTTCATTACAGTATATAATAATTTTATTTATTAATTAATACTACTAACATATTCTATGTTGTATGTATGTCCAAGTTTTATGTAATTTTTATGCATATAATTTGGAGTGTGAAGATTTAATTTTAACATTTAGACAACCAACCTGCCCTAAAAACTCAAAACTCCTTAAAATGGAAAAAAATTATAATTAATAAGGGCATAGATACTGCATCTGTGGTATAGTATAACAAAGGAACTGATATAAATTTGTCAAAGTTTATACTACCTGTAACTCGATTGGTCGTTAAAAAAGAATAGTTTAACAATGAAAGGATTAAAAGGAAGGGAATAATAAGAATTGCATATTCTGTAATCAACTAGCATAATGTTTTTGAACAAAAGGCCGTCTAATCCATCCTTTTATTAAGAAAGATAAAAAATAAAGGCGATCTGAGCCTCTAGTTTGAGACCGTGCCATAATAATGTTTAGGCTTGATTCGTCTAGCTTGATTGCATCAGCCGTAACATTTTGTGAGAAATGATTTTTACATCTCGCAATTTACAGGAAGAAGAATTCCAGCCTAAAAACATCATCATATTAATAAGGCATAAAGTGTTTTAAAATATGTTAAAGTATTAAGCTGAAAAAACTATTATTTATTTTTACTTAGTCGCACTAACGTTATTCAGATATTCACATTGATTATTCACGATCTTGCTATTATGTTGCATGCAGCATAAAAAAGAAAAGCATTGTCACAACACTGCTTTTCAAAAATTCATTAACACTTTTTAAAAATTCTACAGAAATAAAATTTTTACCACTGAATGGCCATTGTTTTAAAATTTTAATTGATGCAAAATAGTTTCTATGCGATAATATGCTCCGAAGTTATTGAGGAAATGCATTCCTAATTCAATTAATTTGTCATTAATTAGAAATCTAATTAAATATTGCCAAACCTTTCTGAGTGAGCCCTCACTACCTAAAAAGCAACTACGTGCCAAATATGGTAGCTGTATGTCCAACGGTCTGCCGTGTAGCGCGGCTTTAACGATTTTTGCGTTACGCATGTTCCATGATGTAATTAACAGATAGTATGCCAAATTATAAGCATTATAATTTTAATATGTTATAAACATGAATGCGACCTACTTGAAAACTATCAGAACGCCGTCACAGGTAACCTACCTGTTACCTTAATAAATATGGAGGCCGCGGTGACCTTGTGTCAGGGTCTCGATTTTGGGACCGGAGGGCTCTCCTGGTTCGAAACCTGATTCTATTGAAGATCTGGCGTGTATTGGGCCTGTTGCACGTTAAATCAAAATAGGGGTCCAAACGTCCTCCCGCTGGTGCGGCGCGGAAGCTTGGAGAGGAGTGCGTGTTCAGGTGTCGTCCTTGTTATCTGACCGAGGTTCAAAATTACGAGGTACGTCCCAAAAATAGCCCTCGTGTTGCTTCAAATCGGGGAGTTAATATAACTTAACAAACCAAATAAACCTGTGACTCTACTCAAGCTATAGACTAGAACGAATGACTTAGATTTATTTGAGATACTCTTTGTGATGACTTATCTTAAGAAACGCTTATTGACGCATTGCAAAATTTTGAGATCAAATTTTCATAAATAATTACAAAAGATGCTTATAATAGATATTCTGTGAGTGCTTAATTAGCTTATTATTCACTTAAACTTTGGTCGGGCATAACTCATCTGTGAGATTAACCCTCTGATTCATAAGGCCATTCATATAAAAGGACCTCAAAATACGGGAAAGTCCGAGCTCCTCTATCAAAGATAAGGGACATTCACTTTCCCCCTCAAACCCACAATGACAGCTGGCATCGTCCGAATTGTAAGAAAACTCCCCTCTTCCCCAAACACATCTGGGCGAGCCACTCTAACGAAGAAAGCAAGAGCCGCGAGTGTGAAATCAATCACACTTAACGACAGGGGGTGGAAAGACATTCGGAAGGCCATCGTCTTTTGCTTGAAGGGACGTATGGGACAATCCCGTATCGATAGAGTTAAAAGTTAAATTTTTGCTTAGGTATAAGGATAAGCTTATCAAACTCAACTATTCGGTCATACAAAGCTATATTTGCGTTTTTAAATAACTTTTTTGTATTTCCTTACAATTTCAACTGACAAAATGTTCAGGAAATCAGAAGAGAGTAGACGTTTGTTCTCCCGTAAGATTCCTTAGCAATGACAACTGTTGTCGTTGAGAGCCTTAAATGATTTGATATTTTTTTACACAATATATTGGAAACAGCAATCAATATCATTGAATCTGGGGCTGGGGCACTGGTATACGAACTTTTGCAAATATACAAAAAGAAACACTGAGAAAAATTTGGGAAATCGAAAATGTAGACGTAATTGGACTCAACTCATCTACCAGATTAACGTGCCCCTCACATACATCAAAAGAGCACTAGAGAAAAAAACCACGATACCCCATTGTGAGTGGTAGGGAGCCAGGAAGCTATAAGAGGTCCCACACCTTTCTCGGTAAAACCTGCACTTACGCAGATACAAATAAAAATAGGGATTCTTCATCTCACAGATTAGATGCTCCCGACGGAAGGCTAATTAAACTTATATAGCGACAATGTATCACAGAAATATTTCTTAGCTATTTGCAAGGGATATTAGATGTTTTCTACACCCAAATTAATGCTATGTATCTGCTTAAAAGTGATATAATGAAACACTAGTATTTGTTTGGATCAATTCCATTTCAAGGCTATGATAATCGAAAGTTACTATTTTATGTGCAACAATAGTCTTTATATGCAGAAATAGTCTAGAGTCTTGAGGCAGACTTAATTACAGAAGATGTCTAGACTGTTTCGGTGCTCTTATATCTAATAATTTATGCCACAGTTCAAAATTTCGAATTCTGCAGTCACGAAGAGTTCGGTAAATATTAGAATAGTTAATTACAAAATAAATACAAATTGAAGTTGGGGAAAACTTTTATTTTCATCTAAGAGAAGATGGAATTTTAGAAATTCTAGTTATTTTACATCTGACAATTTGCAGCCCATGTTAAGAGAAAAAAAATTAAAACTCGTTGCTTTTAAATAAAATTTTGAATAATAACAGTAGAATGAATTAAAAATACGCTTAAAATTTCTTAAAAGTGAGTTGAATAGAAATAGTTCAATAGTTGAATAAAAAATAAAGATTGAGACAGAAAAATGGTAGAATAGAAGTTTTTCTCTTCAATAATAGAAATTAGAAAGCAGACAAAAAAAATTAGAAATATTATATAAGTATCTGCCTCTTACTACTTTAAACGAACAATGCGTTTTAGGTCTAAACTAATTATTTAATGAAAAATTTATATATATAGTTAAATATTTTATAAACAATTAAAACTCAAATAACATTTTCAATATATACACCTATTAAACCAATAATAAAAATTAAATATTAAATAATGTTACCTAATTAATAGTCATACAATGAAATAAGATAATTAGATTATAAACTATTACTATGAAAAAGACAACCTAGAATTGGAATTCCAACAGTCAAGTGCCAATCGAACTTAGGAAGCGATTATGTCGCATTAATTCGAATTTTAAAGGCGCCAACCTTCTGCGAAAGTCAATTGTCGGATAAAGCAAAAAGTATAGGACTAAATCTCCAAAATATTTCAAGATAAGAACGAGAAAATATAATTCAATGCTTACCAATTCAAAATCTTACCATTTATAATGACAAGAGCTATATACGAAATACAGTTCCGCACTTATAGTGAAAATATTATAACTAAATTAGGTTATATATACTATACTAAAACACCATTAATAAATTAAACTATAAATCTAATTTTAAACTCATTATAGTAACTTATTTTAGTATGAGAATATACTTAAAATTATATGATGCAATCTTATTCTAAAAATAGTGGCGCCATCTACCTATGTAGTGAAATACTAAAAGCTATGTGAATTCCATAAATATGATTATTTTAATATATATATATATATATATATATATATAAGTAAATCACTTCATAGATAGATGGCGCCCTTAGATTAAGGAGCATGATATATTCATTTAGTTATTTTTATGTACATTTCCATATATATATATATTATAAAAGGTTAAATTTAATTTATAGTTAATATTTTTATAGTGTTTTATTATAGTATTAAAAGCTTAATTTAGAAATAACATTTTCACTTTAAATGCGGATCTGTCTTTAGGATAATGCTCAAGTCCTAACAATAATTATAACTATTGAATTGGTATGTTATAAGTTATATACTTTCTCGTTTCTAATCTTGAAAGATTTTGGGGATTTATTCCCCTATTTTTTCGTTTTTCCAACAATTGGCTTCCGCGCAGAGGGTTGGCGCCACAAATCTAGATTTAATGCGACATGTCAGTTCCCAAGGCTGATAGACAATTGATTGTTGGAATTCCAATTCTAGGTTGTCTTTTTTTCACAGTGTAATAGTCTTTAATCTAACTATCTTTTGTATTTCATTTGTATGATTATTGATAATGCAATTTAATTTTAATTTTTCGATTAATATTTGTATATTGGAAAATATAACACATGTTTTGTTTAATTGAAATATTTAACTATATATATATGTAATTCCGCAATGTGAGGTGAAAAGAAATTAATAAGGGAAAATCTTATTATTTATTCCATTTTTTGCTTTCTATAATCCACTGTCGACTGCCAGATTATAGACGTTCCGCGTGAAAAATTCAAGGGCTAATCAGTTAGGGTAAACTATGGGTTGAAGTCTGCAAGTAGGAGCCTCTTAATCTTAAAAGACGGCCAGTCACCAAAATAAGATGACTGCTAATATGAGCGTTAAAGTGCAGCGATCCAGTTCAAAATTAACTACTTTAAGATGAATCCAAATTTCAGTTCCAGTAGATTCATAGTTTGGATTCTAATTTTGATTTCCAATTTAATTTGCTAACGCTTTGCGATTGTGGGCCATGATTGCACTATAACCTTTTTTCAACAGCGACCGAGGTGCCTTTAGCATCTGAAATGGACATGTAAAAATTTATTTTAACCTAGAAAAAGATTCTATGAATATGCTAGACGAGGGAGTAGGAATCTAGTGGCATCTCTAGCACATCAAAAGTGAAGATTCCGAGGAAAAATTTGAACAGAACACATACTACATCGAAATGACCCTATTTGCACATGATGCCCAAAAATATCCATACGATATCTTTACGATGTTGTGCAGCATTCGGAATATTGTAGCAACATCGTGGTGATTTTATATATTGCACTAATAGATGAAAAGAAACTAAAAATATTCGTCTCTAATTTCTCCTAACTTCGTCATTTCGTTAAAAAAAATAATATGTTCCATTCACCTTTCATCCATTCTCAGAAGAATAAAAAAAATTCTGATAAAGTCTGAAATTGAAATGAATTAAACCGAAATGAAACCAAGCGACTTCAAAAAATTCGAGCAAAATATTTTTTATTAGGAAGCAAAACCAATGAAAATCTTTCATTTGTGTGATAGGGGAAAATAAAAGCAATAAATAAATTGAAATTCTCTTTAAAAATCATAAAAATATATTTTTCATTACTTGAAATTATCTAGAAATTTAATTCTTTAAATCTGAAAAACATTCCTTATTTTCAGTTTTCTTAAAATTCCTGTAGTAATCTCGACAGAGTAAAACAGTAGCCGTCATGTCAACATTCTTAACGAAGGGTTGCTAGTGGAACTACTCCGCTTTATTTTTCGGGTTACCATATTGACGACGAAATCAGTAGTTGTAATTTGTAGATACGAACCAAACTTTGATTACTTAAGGTAATCAATGCTCAGTGATAATAGTATATAGATATGAAAATTGTATCTTAATTATATAAGATACAATTTTTGGTTATTTATAGACAGATGTATTCTGAATGTAAAATTAAATTACGATCAAAAAACGAGAAATTAACAGCTGAAAGTTAAGCAACAAACATCGTTAATTCTAAAATTATTTTATGCGAATTAATAGATAGAATGCAAAGAAACAATACATTTCAATAATAAGTTCTGCAAGTCAAATATTTCAATTAATGAATAAACAATTATTTTACCGTAAACGTAATTAAAATACGATATTCAGAAAGAAATTTGGGGGAAAAATACGTTTTCAAATATTACCACTCATAAAAGAGTTAATAATGTTGAGTCTGGGAGTTCCGTTTCAGTAAATAAATAAATAATACTATTTTACAAGAATTCTTTATTAAAAATATTGCTGAAAACACCTTCTTAAGATAGTTTGAAATGCCTTCTTTCATTTATTTTTATGATATTCCCGTGTTAAGTGCATCTGTTAGTTTATAAACCTCTACAAATTATTTTACATCTATTTAGAAAAAGTTACTTAAAACTATACGTCCACCTGATAATATGAAAACTAATTGCTAAGCAATGAAGAAGAATCTATATTTTTAGTTTTGTAGCGGTTACAATTCACTGCCTTCTCCTTTTGATGGTGGGTAGCGCTACTAGAGCCATCCGGGTTTTTCCCATGATGCCTCTCACTCTTCTTCTTCTGTGTACTTGTCTTGTGTTGTTGTTCTCTGTCTTGCGTCTTGTACCTTTAAATGTACTGTGTCGTGGAACTTAGCCATCGAATCAAAATGGTTCCTGAAGTTGAATTAATTTTTCAACAGCGGCATTCCATATAAACATGAATCTCGTCCCTCTACAGTTTCCTATAATTTTCTTAGATTAAAATTACCGTTTCGTATAGAATAAGAAAGGAAAGCTTGCTGATTTGATTTCCACAACTTTACCAGTTTGACAAACTACGGCCATTGGCAAATTTACACTAGTCTATCATTCTGCAATTTTAGAGATCGGAATAATGAATGATAAATTACGAAATTTCTTCTGTGTTCTGTAATCTTTTTCATACTTCCTTAAGAAAGCCTAAGGCTGTATCTTTAGTAGTTGAATCACGGACTTAGTCTAACCGAAAGATTGAATTTTCTGTTATGGGCGGGTTTTTAGGTTTTGTTTAGTTGCATTAACTGCTTAAGAATTGAATTATTTTGAAATCTACGGTATTTATAACTAGTTAACTCGGATTATGTCCTTAAGCTGTTAAAGTAGGACTTCCGCCATACGGAACGACTTCCGATGGTATTGGAAATCTTCGAAATTTAAACACTCTGTTCGAAGATGTTAATTAATGTTTAAAGTAGAGTTTTCTAATGCTATGGCTTAATGATACTTTGAAAATATTAAGTTTCATGTTCCTGTTTCTGTAGCTCTCAATGTTTACTTAAAATAAGAGTCTCATTTTGTAAAAAGGCTGCCATAATTGTCTGTTATAGCTACTTTGGCGACTTCTAATGCTTGTTTGGCGATTAAATTTTGAACTATGCAATTTAGATAATTACTGGCGGTTAAATTTTTAACCAAGCGATTTAGCTAATTACAGTCGATCCATTTGGAGTTTAGCCGTTTTAAGACCTTTTTCTAACGGATTTAAATAAAAAGAATTACGCAAACTCAAAGAACAAAGAATTCAACGCTTTGTGTACTAAAGAAAGAACTGATTCGAACTTGGCACTTGATTCAGTACCCAAATGGATTTGGCGATTGCTGAAATCGAAGGGTTACCGGAAAACGGTCTGTGAATCCAAAATAAACGAACCAGAAAACTCATCCATAACTCTTCAGTGACAGAGGGATGATACTACAAGTTTGTTTTTAAACTTTACTAGTGTTATTTTCTCGTATTTGTCCCTATTTACGGACTCTTCGTTCCATGAACAAATATTTTAAAAGTATCAGTAAATTGTTTCTTGAGCAGAAAGAAAAAAATCAGTAAGCCGAATGCTCATATTTGGATAATCAGATCGGATATAAAGCTACAAAATATTTTTTCCTGTTGCTTAAAATCTCAAAATATCTTTATTAAACGGGGGTTTTAGTGAAGAAGTAGGAAAATGCTCACCGTCCTATTTTCAAGTCATTGGATTTAAATGTCAGTGGTCCCTTTTTACTGCACTTGATTTTACCTATATTTTTGCCTTATTTGTAATAAATCTAGTAGTCACCCGTGGGGTTTTACATTAGAACAAATGAGAAAAAGTACATATTATTTCCCTTCTATGGAGGAAGAGATGGGGGTTGAAATCCAAATGGTTTAGATCTACGCCAACTATATTGGCCTGTAATCACAGGGAAAAATTCTTCAGGCACAGAAGCTGTATCATCCCATTATAAGAGAAAAAAATCTCCTGGCGCAACAACTGTACGAAACCATAAAACAACCACCGAAGCATCTGTATAATTTTTAAGGAAAATTAAATCAAGATTGCAACAGGAAATCACTGAAGGAAATAAAGAAAACTTTTCTTTGGAGCCAATTCAGCGATATTCTCAAATAGATGGTAGCCTGTCCTTTATTTTGCCTACAGAAAGACGTTATCGACCAGTTTCTGCAAAGGCAATATGAAGTGTGAGAAACACGTTGCCAGGTGTACAAATACGACAGCAATTTCTGTCTCCAAGTTTTCTTTTCCAAATATATGAGAAACTTTCCTTTATCTTAAGCAAGAAAAATCGGAAGATTACAGAACTTTTTTTTGCTTTTTGTAGTAATACTTTTTCATCTCCCTTTTTTAGAAAAGTCTAATACAAGCTTATTTCTCTGTATTTCAATAGAGGAAGCTCATATTTTTGTAATTTCCAGGACTTCTCCTCGTTTCTTTTTTAAAAAATAAATATTTCAGAATTTATGTAGTTCAGTGATAGTTTATTGGACAATGTTGCTCATTTGCAATAATTTCATATGAAATTCATCGAAATTATTAAAATATTATCATTATATCATTATCATTACATCATTAATATCTGATTAGAGACTTTTCATACTCGGGCCGGAAAATATTTACTCATTTAATGCCTTTATATGTCAGTTATTTCTTTTCTACATTCCGAACGAATTTTTTTTATGAATTCATGCTACCTTTTGAATTTGTGACATTGTGAATACAATTACATATATCAAACACATCAGTCATTCACTTTAGCATTCAAGTATACGGCTTTATACGCTATATACTAATGGCTGGTATCAACATAAGGCCAAGTGAGCTTAATAAAAAGTTAACTTTATAGCAAGTTTTTTATAAAAGCTCTAATTCATAAAAAATTCCATTATGTTGTGCCATTTTCTTTTGTTTTAATTTGTGTGAAATCCCTTTTTCAGATTTCTTATCTGTGACTTCTGCCATTTACTTTGTGTGTTTTTTATTTTATTTTCGTTTATTTTTAAATTTTTTGTGGGCATAGCATTTTTATTATTTATCTTTTTTTCTTTTATTTGGCAATTTTTAAACTTGTATAATTTTAATTTTCTTTCAATATTTGATGTTAAATTTGGCCACATTTTCACCATGTCTATTTCTCTGCTGGAATGTTCTGTTTCCTGATAGTCAACCTGCGCTCTAAAACCTTAAGGTTGAGTCGGTTCTCCTGGGTATTGAGTGAATGAAGCAATCTTACTCATAAATTATGAATGAAAGAAAAAACAATCCAACAATGGGAAGAAACAACTGCGTACCCTATTAGCACAAGATGCGGTACAATATTGCTACGATATCCTCACGATATTTTGCGGTATTCAGAATATCGAATAACATCGTGAGGATATCGTACAATATCTTGTGCTAATAGGGTAAATTAATATCTTCAAATATATATAAAGGGACAAATGCAAATATTCTATAACGCAATATCGCTTCTCTATATCTATTAAATTAAAACATAAGTAACAACGTTATTGAAAGAGAAATAACGTAGATCAAATAATAAATTAAAGTATTAAAAATTGGTAATTATTTTTAGCCCATCAATGGCCGCCTCGATCATCTTAATCACAAATTATGAAAGAAAGAAAAAAACAATCCAACGATAGGAAGAAACAACTGCGTACCCTATTAGCACAAGATGCGGTACAATATTGCTACGATATCCTCACGATATTTTGCGGTATTCAGAATATCGAATAACATCGTGAGGATATCGTACAATATCTTGTGCTAATAGGGTAAATTAATATCTTCAAATATATATAAAGGGACAAATGCAAATATTCTATAACGCAATATCGCTTCTCTATATCTATTAAATTAAAGCATAAGTAACACCGTTATTGAAAGAGAACTAACGTAGATCAAATAATAAATTAAAGTATTAAAAACTGGCAATTATTTTTAGCCCAGCAACGGCCGCCTTGATCAAGTGCCGCTAATTGATTGGTAAATCTTCCTCGAGGCGGAAAATGAAAATCATTTAAATTCAAAACTTCATTGCTCGGTCAATTTTAGTCACAGAAAAGTGGAACTTTATTTGTTTAAAATATTATTGTTTCAAGAAGACTTTACTAAATATGAAGAAAAGAACCGGGGAACTGTATAAAAATTTCGACTTCGTAAATTTTGAGCAGCTCATTTTTTGATTCAAGCAACATAAAATATAATTCCTTACGTCATTTAAATCAATTTTCCAACTGGAAGTATATAAGTATATGCCCATGTCTAACGACTTAGAAATTAACTACTGGGGCAATGGACACCATGTTTATTAAAACCGAGTAAGCTGCAATCAGAAACCTGCTCTCTATTCAAAATAATTTCGCTCTTGTTCATGTTTTACGAAGCCTCATTTAATTCCTAGATGGAGAGGCTGGTGTATTGTACAATTTGGGAGGGGCGAGGTTGGAGTACGTGAGGTTGTTTTTTCCACCCTCTGCTTCAATTTCCCTCCCATTTTTCTTAGTTTATTACTTTAATCTGTTCAGAAACCATAATAGAGAGAAATGGAGAAAAAATGACAGATAAAATAGAAAGAGAAAAAATATATTCGGCATTTATTGACTAAACAAGCATTTCCTACGTAAGAATTCCGATTTCCGTCGATCGTGAATTGGTCAACAGTTGTAATCACAAAGAATCGCCCGCCCTGCCGTGGCATCCGGGTCAACATGAAAGACCGGCCGCCGCAACAGATAGTACTGTGGTTCCTGCATAATAGCTCCCATTACGAACGGCTCTTGCAACATCCCCCCATTTTACCGGGGTACGACCTGTCTTCGGAGATGGGCCCTAAGAGCCACACCACCATTATTGTACCCTCCAGGGAGGCGAGAACCCGCTTACTTATAAGGCAGCTTCTCATCCGTGAACTCCGGCGCCCCCCGTTGGGATGGTCAACAGTTGTATAAAATGTTTGTTAGTTTTCATTGAAAGAGTCGAAAAATCCTCTCTCATCAGTTTGTCTATGAATGGCCCTCTTCAATAGGTACCATAAAATTCCCTGGCATACTTGGAGAATCAAAAAAAAGAGCTTAAAATGGAGGGCAGAAGTGAGATTCAAGGAATCGTTTAGACTCATTGTACTCGAGGGATGCTTCTATTAAGTTTGGAGGGGGAAAGGGTTCAGGAAAAAACAGTCGAAAATTCACAGCAAGAAAAAATTCGATAACCTTCGTACGCCAGCTCTCCAACTAAGGGTTAACATAGAGTATTAAAATATCTGCTGGAAAAATAATGATTAATAATGATAAGATGGCATTTTAAACAATGATTGAATAGATTTGAGCGCCTTTATGCCATTTTTATTACAGTCGACGCTCGTTATAACAACCACACATTATAAAGACCATTCCATTATAACGACCAGTGGTAAAATCCCCAACTGTGTTTCCCTATGCACTATGTTATTTTACTTCCGGTATAACGATCGTCCAGTGTCGTCTAAACTCAATACAACATCCGAATTCAGCGAACACTCTTCTCGGTATTTTTCTAAAAAGAACATGTTTCTAAACGTAAATGCTCTTGATTAATGTATTGCCAAGCTTCGTATATGTAGAGTCTTCAGTGTTACAATTCAACTTTGACAGAGGGAATTACCACTCACCACAGCGCGGAAATTAGAATAGCCTAGAATAAAAAATGTTTCAAGTGCTATTGAGATTTTAAAATGTTTTTTCGAAAGGCAAGAAAATACAGAACATTATTTATCATTTGTAATTGAAACGGAAAATTATGTTTTTCTAAAATCACATATGCAGAAAAGACAAGCAACCATTTCTGATTTTATCTTTAGAAAATAAATGTTTTGTAAATATATAACATTCTTTATTTTCTACTTTAAAATCTGTTTCAGAAATATATTTTTAATTGATAAAATTTTATTCTTAATACCAATGATAAAAAATAATTTGTATATTTAGTTGGAATCTCTTTAAAAATCGCCTATTTATACTGAACTGCTGAGCGTGCATGCGTACAGTTTTTAATTATATCCACTATAGCGACCACTCGTTATAAAGATCTTTTGCTGTGGGACGCAGAGGGTCGTTATAACGAGCGTCGACTGTATAAGAAATGCGGTCGACTGAATTTGAAAATTCAAAAATGTGTTAGTTCATAGTTGCATTAATAAAACGATTGCTTAGTTTCTTGAAAATAATCTTAATATTTCGAAAATCTCCAAAACTACGTCTCATAAATTATTTCAAAATTTTCGGAAAGTGTATACAGTTTTTTCATTAAATGTTTCCTAGGGAAATATTTTTAAAATTCGTTTTCTTTACTTATATGCATTGTGTTTGCTTTCGAATTTATCAGTGTTTTCAGATTGTATATTTATGGTAGAAAATAGAAGCAAAGCAATTCGTATCGCAAATTTTTATTTAAAATTATTAGCATATCTTTTATTAAAAAATATTGCTCAAAAATATTTACAAAATTTTCATGTGTTTATCTTAAATAACTCGAAGTTCTGCAAATCAGTCTTCAAAGAAATTTTTAGCGTGCCTAAAAATCTGAAAAACAAAACAAAAAATATATACTATTTCATCATTCTGCAATGCTAAATATTTTTCATATTAAATTTTATTGCCTACGGCTTTATGAATGCCTTATTGTTGTTATCAAAAGCAATGCGAAATTGTAAAGATCAATGGTAATTCGAAAGAATCTATTAGATGAACATGATTTTATAGATAAACAAATGATATTGCTTTGTAAATCCTTTGGGATTTGCTGCTTTCCGGTTTCCAGGACATTATCGTAATCAGAAATCAAAATAAAAGGATTGGCATTCAATTTATTTTCAGCAAAAATTACGAAGTTGGAGTAGAATTTCTCTCAGGCTTAATATATATTTTTCGATTTCAGAATTTTTATTCATTTTCCATTTGCTGTTTAACTGAATTTATATGAGGACTTCAGGTTCGAGTTTTGTTTTTATCAACAAGTTTTTATCAACAATTCAATAGAGATAAATTTCTACAATCAATTTCCTCGAGTGCTATTTGAAAGAATTAAGTATAGTAAGCCTAAATCTTGCTTTGTCGTCAGTTAACTTGATACTAAACGCCATGGTGAGTTAACATGAAATCCTTCAACTATCGTTTATTAATCAATAGCCGCCTTTGGCGACCAATTTGTTCGCCGGGAATATAATTTCAACTCAATCTCTTATGTATGAATTGATATTCATGGTTCGCTTAACAAAGTAACTTTAAATTTGAAATTTTGATAGATATTTAACACATGTTCTTTCAATAGCCTTGCACCTATTCTGTTCGTTGTCTGCATGAACATCCCTGATGTAGTCAAGTGACTGTTTGTGTCATGTAGCATACAATTGCCCATTGTCGGCATCAACTTCACTCTCTTCTTCGTCTTGCAAGATATGCATTTGTATGCATTTGATTTTAACTTTAAAATGTCGCGGCACATTTTACGTCCAGCAGCATATAGGCTGTATAGAATTATGATGATAAAAACATATCATTAAACATCAAGATATTACCTTAGCTTTCAACAATGAAAAAGAAGCATGCAAATAAATATTTATTTAAACAATTAAAACAGTTTGATTTGCGTTGCAACAATGAAAAGTATTGTTGTAAATTATGCTAAAATTATTTTAAAAAGGTTATTAAAATTAAAGAAAAAGTTTTATGGCGACTTCATTGATATCATTTAAAAGATAATTTTTTGCGCCTTTAGATGGTGTAAATATGATTTTCGTTCTGTAATATTTTCGAAAGTTATTAAGGAAAAACGCCGAAATTTTGCTTAATTTTTAATTAATTAAAATTCTAATTAAAATTTCAAAAAAGGGCTCCTAGGGGCACTTTCCTACTCTCCAAAGTATGTCTGTACCAAATTTTTTAGCTCCAAGTCCAGAGATCTGCACTGTGGAGATTCAACACATAGACACTTACACATTCTCCTTTATTATTAGCAGAGATTTGCTAGGAAAGAAAAGGCTCTAGGAATTTTGGAAAATCTTCAGGCCTAATACTAATATTTGTAAGTGAGCGTTTAAAATATTCCCAAGAGATTATGTCGAGAAAAAAAGATATATGTTTCGTAAATAAATCAAACTATAATGTACGGAACTGATTATTTACTGTATAAGTAATTACAAGTATATATTTATCGGATTAATAACCTTCTTGTGCATCGAGAAACATAGACAGAGCCTCTTAAAATTATTTTATACAATTGGGAGAGCTACGCTGCTATTATATTGCATATAAATTCCTTAATAATACTTCCTCATTTGCCAAAGTAGACTTATCTGCAAGCGCGGTAATTAAATAGAGAATGTAAATAACTTACGAATTTTTACAGAATGAGTAAGTAATTGCCATTTATTGGAGGTTTAATTCATTCAGTTATTGTTTTCTGAAATAAAAGCTTTTACCTTTTTTCTGTAATTACTTTTACTTTATTTAACTAAAAGCCATTTCGAACACAATTCATCGCTGGTAAGGTTTCAGTGAATAAATTATGGAACTATTACTTATTTGTTTGCTTTTTCAATGAAGTTGTTTTTGTCGTTTGAATTTCATAACTAACACAATAATGCTAAAACCGTACACCCGATTGAATTGTTTAAAATTAATTACTTTTACTAAGTAACATTTTTAACCAGTTGATTCATCTAAAGTTTAATTATATGTACTACCTGATCCATATTTAGCTACCAAATCCTTACCAATGTCAAAATCCTAGGCATAATATGCATTTGTATCAAATTTATCAGAAACAGCGTTATTAAATATTCACTCGTGTAATGTCGACTTCAGAAATAATCTGAAATTCTGATTTTACTGTTAAAAACTAATCTTATATAAGCTAACCTTAGATTCTCTTTCTACCCTGTCTCTAAATATTATTATTTTACTATGTAGTCGATTGAAACATAACATTTTTCGTATTCTGATCGATTATTATTTCAGAATCTGCACCTGAGAAAAGTACATTTCCATAACTATTTCCTGATGGAAAGAAATCAATAAAGCCTTCATTAAACCATCTCTATACGTATGAAGAATTGAGGAGATGCATATTTAAAATAGCACATGCCATAATAATATTCAAAAGTCGCTACGAATTTTTTAAAAACAATTATAAAATTTTGACTATTTTTTTGACTATTTGCTAACTATTTTGTATGCTGCCTAATTGCCCTGTAGATAGATTCAATGCCCTATACGAATGTACCGCCTGTGAATAATGACTACATTAATTGCTAGGAAAATAGGAAGCCACTCTAGCTTACGAAAAGAACCGGAGATCTTATATTCCATTGACTTGTAAACATGAAAAGAGCATTTTGTTTCTCCAACAGAACCCATGTTTGGGTTGATTTAATACCAATTGGTCTGTTTGTATCTAACGAAGTCCATGAGTCAAGGAGTGTGGCATCTTCTGTTGATAAAAGCGACCAAGAGCATGAAGGTATTTTCAGAGGTAGAAATATGATTTATATCCAATATATGTCTGTAGGTTGCTTCTTGGAGGACTTTCAGGGAAAACTGCTCTACATTTGTGTTCCGTTTGAAAGTAAACTTCGAGTACCCAGGCGAGGTGAGTTAACCCAATGTTTGTAATGAATTTTGATGGTTTGTATGGGTTACTTCCAGGAAGAAGTGGGTAAACGTGCCCACTTCTGTCTTGACTTGAAGAAACACTAAGGAAACCTCTAATACCCAAGAGGGTCGACTCAACCTAATGGTTGCAAAGGCTTTTGATGGGTTTGCATGGATTTCGATTGCATCTTGGTGGACTTTAAGGGAAAACTTTTACCATGTTTGTATTTCATCTGGAGGGAAAGCTTTTAAAGGGTTGATTCAGCTAAATTGTTGTAAAGACTTTTGATGATCCCCCAACAAGAGGGGAACTTCTAGATAACTGCTGGACCGCAGAAAGGAATTGGTTGCTACAGTGCACCTCGGTCTACCTGTTTTTGAATAATTCTAGTAAAGAACACAATCATAGAAGCCCTAACAATCTTCCCCTGATTCATATTTTTCAGCCATGTCATGCCTAAGCCATTAGCGGGCCATTGGATTTTAAAAAGATCTTTGAGATTTAACTCATCCCTTATCTATAAGCTGAAGGGATAATAATTTAAGGAAATACGCTTGGACGTTCTTATCGATTTCTTAAGAGGCAATTTTTCCTTCGGTAACCTTATCTTCCGTAATGTATTAGAAATATGAAAGCCTTTCAGTGTTTACCCCGAATCACGTCCTTTGTCCTTTCCTTATCTCGTAATTCTCCTGTATAAAGTGAACTTTGAGAAAGATTGAAAAGAGCCGGGCTATCTGGATCCATTCCTCAGCAGAAGGGCCCTGTCTCTGCTTACACGGGGTAATCGAGGAGGTGTCTTAAACGATCTCTCACACAAAGCGTCATTTGAATTGTTCAATCTTCAAGAAATCGCTCTCGGGGAGGAGGAGAAAAGACAGAAACAACAGAAGGGCCCCGGAAATAAAACACAATAAAGGAACCCTTCCCTGGGCGAATCGTTTTCGGCAGTTTAAAGCTGATTGGACGGAAAATATATGCTACAATTCAGCCTCCCGATGGCTTTCGAGACAGTAATGGCGGCCCTTTCAAACAAAAACTTTCTAATGGAAGGTACCCAGTCTGTAGAGAGGGGTGGGGGTAGCTAGAGAAAGGGTGGACCAGGTTGAAATCGTTTGACTCACACTAGGTCCCAGCTGCTTGGATGGAATGGGAATATTGCACTTTTTGGGGGGTCGGCGTCATATTTAGGGCTAAGATATAGCACGCACACGTCAGCATTTGGAAGAAGGACATTCATCTACTTGAGATTTCTTTCCATTTTTGTTTGTTTGTTTATTTTTGTGTGTGTGATGGGAATATTTCGGTGGAAGGATTCGAAAACTGATTTTATTTTTCTTTTTGGAGTGGAAAATATAAAGAAAATACTCGAAATGAAGTTAGAAGAAAAGGGGCTTTGGAAATAAAACAAGTTAAAGGCGCAGAGTAAGTATCCATCATTCAGTCGACCCCGCAGTGATGCGAATATATATTTCTTTCTTTTTCCTGTTCTCAGGAATTTTAAATCTTTCCAAAAGGACCGATCATATATCAAAGCAAAAAATGCTTTTTGCTCGCATGCTTAAACCGTTATAACTACAATAGCAGTAAGTAACAAGTCTAGATAATAAGTAATCAGTTTTATTTCTTCCTTATAATTTTATAGCAATAACAAATTTCCTTATGGATGTTTGAAATATTTGTTTTATCATCTACACTATAAAAAATTCAGATATTTCGCGCAAATCACTAATTTAGTAACCCCTCTTTCAAATTTAGATTTTTTCCAAATAAGAGTTAAAATAATTTTAAAGATAGTGTGTATCTTTTAACCCGTTAACTCCCAGCATCTTATTTATAGAACAGTTACATTTCACTTCTATGAGTGAACCGAATGCATTCCGTTTTTTATTTTGTGCTTTGTCTA
This sequence comes from Araneus ventricosus, assembly GCA_013235015.1. Lineage (NCBI taxonomy): Eukaryota > Metazoa > Arthropoda > Arachnida > Araneae > Araneidae > Araneus > Araneus ventricosus. The sequence continues at coordinate 20,931 of BGPR01002322.1, forward strand.
TGAAGTCAATAGGTATCACCAAATTCCTAAGCAGTTTTTAGCAGGTATATAACACCAATTAGCCAGATATTGAAGTCAAAGTGTGTTCGTTTTGAGATTTATGATTTATTTTTCAGGTTCTGCAAGAAATTATATAGTGATTTTTATTTTTTGATATTTTATTATATTTCAGTAATCTTAAATATTTACGTAAGAAAGGTTTTTAAAAATGATTTTTTGCCGATTTTTTTATTTCTTCTCTAATTTTTCTCCGATTTTAATTTTACTTCACAGTTAACTTAGAAATGTTTTTTTAAATATAATTTAATAGAAATTTACTAAAATCTATGCTGTAAATTAATTTTGGCGTTAATGGGATATGCTGTAATTATTAGAAATAATACTAATACATTTTTTGATTTTGAAACTATACTCAATCTATGATTTCTTAATTTAAGAAAATTATAGAAATAACCTAGACTAGCATACATTAGTTTGCATACTTTATAAAGCATGTAGGTTACGTAAATAAAGTAATTGACCTCAATAAAAAATGTTGGGAAATCATGGCAATGAAACTAATAACCTTATGTATCTTTTGAATTATAATTTTAAAAATAAATTTCATACTTTTAAAATCAAATAATTTATCAACTTTATATATTCTCATGATAATTTTAGATATAAACAGAACGGAAAGTTGTTAATTACCTTATATTTTCTATTATACGTTTACTGACAGTAATACCTAAATATATTTTATTATATTTCAGTTATATAATTTTTGTTTCTGATTAGTCATTTGGCAGGACTTTTTTTGTTATATAGGCTGATCATAAATTACTTGACCCATTTCAAAAATCAATAAAAAAAACTAATAATGTTAAAACTACGGTTTTCATTAAATGAGAGCGCTTTAAAAATTTTTTTTTTCAGATAGGTAACTCGCCGTTACGGTGGTAGAGGTGGTCGTAAATTATTGGACATCTCCCATTTTTGAGAGCCATTATCTGCGAAACTATTAAAGCTAGATGAAACATAAAAGCATGTATTTGTAGGAAATTGTACGCTCTTTAATTTGTTACTTCTATTGTAATTCTTTGATCTTGAAAATTTCCCTAAAACTAAATTTTGAAGTACAAAACACTTTTTCTGATCTAATTAACATAGACCCACCCTTCACTTCAGCAGTAAAAGCAAAACGGTCAGTCCATATTTTTAAGAAATAACACAACCATTTACCATGGTCAGGTTCAATGTCAGATAAAAGAAACTTAAGGTGGGTCTCGAGATATTCAAGAAAAACTAAAAAAGGGAAGCAGAAAACTCGCATCGAAACTCGCATAGCCAATGCGTATGGAAAAATCTCGCTGTAGCAAATTTAGAACGCCGTAATGGTGCTTCATCTGTGTGGAAAAAATTTTTATTTGCTCTCTCATTTAAAAATAAACGCAGTTGTGACATTGTTTTTTTTCCAATAACTTTTGAAATGGAATTAATAATTTAATACCACCTTGTATAACTGAAATTGTCCCAATAAAAATCAATTTAATATATTTTGTTTTATTTGCTTTCACAGCTTACTATTTTATCATTATTATATTTATTTATTAAACGTGACTATTACCTGACGAATTCTTTAAACCCTAAATTAAACCGCTCTAATTAATTTCCTTTAAATAACAGAAAAATAATTTAATGTTAATTTATTGAGAGTAAAGTATCTCTACTAATAACAAAGGATAATGTGTGTTTGTGTCTGTGTGTGTTTCCGTGTGTATGTGTGTTGGTCCTCTACAGGGCAGACCACTGGATCTAGAGCTACGAAATTTGGCACAAACATACTTTGGAGGGGCGGAATGTGCACCTCGGAGCCCTTTTCTAAAAATTTTAATTAATTAAAAATTAAGCGAAATTTCGGCGTTTTTTCTTAATAACTTCCGAAAATATTACAACTTAAAAATTATTTTTTCGCAATCTGAAAGTGCAAACAATCACCTTTTCATTGATATCAATTAAGTTTCCGCACAATTTTTTCTCTAATTTTAATACTTTTTTAAACATATTTTTCGGCATATTGTAAAACAATACTTTTCATTGTTACACCTCAATTCAAACAGTTTTGATTGTTTAAACATATATTTATTTGCGTATTTCTCTTTCATTGTTGAAAGTTTAGGTAATATCTTAATACATTTTGCTGTCATATTTTATTTCATAAAATGTTTTTGGAATCTGCAAACCAAATTCTGAGATATTACGTATATTGAGAAATATATCCAGTAAGCTGAATGATTATGGTTGCTATGTTTCCATTCCTTTTTTAGCATGTTTTAATACAGCAAAGATGCCGCTGGTTATAAAATGAAGTCCGCCCTTTTAATATTGTTACAAAGTTATAAAGTTGTTTCCCTGAGATGCTAATCTTGGCGACAAACTTGGTGACCGTTTTGGCGACTTGGCGGCGAAGTTGGCGACTTTGACAACAGAAGGAATTTTCTAGAAGGACCTCGAACTTTCAACCTATTTCTAATGGTTTCATGAACTTCCTGAAGATTACGTCACTTCCTACGTAATGAAGTCACTTCCTGTTCAAATAGTATAAAAACAAGCTCTCAAATTTTGATCAGAAAGCAAGCTGGTGAACTGATAAGAAACCTTTGAGCGCTGTGTTGAGATTTGTTGGAAATCTCTGCTGTGAATCTTTACAAGTGCAGTTTTAATACTTGTGCTACGTTTCTTGTCCTAGAATATTTGTAAAATAAAGAGTTTCATTTTTTTAATCCTGCTTATTGGATTGCATTCACGTACACCCACAAGACAATTTTGTTACAATATTGAAATCGAATGCATATTTTGCAAGAGGAATAAGAAAGTGAAGATGGCGCCAACAATGTGCAATTATATATCACATGCCATAGTCAGTTATTTGACTCAATTAGGAACATTTATGTAGACAATTAACAGACCAGATGCAAGACTGCTAAAGGAACATGGGTTAAATATCTACTACAATCTGAAGTTTAAAATTACGTCGTTAAAGGAATCATTAATATAAAACGATGAAAAATTCAATTGCAATCATATTTCTGGCAAACAAGCTGGTCGCCGATGTCGGCTAGTTGGTACTTAATCAACTGAATTAATTTCGTAATCTAATCTGTTCTGTCACATTTTAAAAAAGAATACTGAATGAGTTTTCCAAATTAATGGTTTGAAGTTCTGCGATTGGTTAGTTGTAAGTGATTGGTTATTTCAAATGCGGTTATGTTTGTGCATATTTTCAGATGTTGCAGCTTAGAATTCTAGATGTTTCTGCTTTACGGTTATACTATATACAGATGTGCTACTGAAGGATATATTAAATTTCACCAAGTTCTATTACGATGGCAAACTTATTTGGAATCAATGCCCACAGCATTTATTGATTGCAGGAAGTTCAAACAGCTTACCGCTGTAAACATTGCATGATCTTGCCATCAAAGGGATTAAAATACGTGTTTCTGTTGACATCGAAATTTAATCAGTGCAGTTGCATTCATATATAGTTTACTCAGGAAAATCCTCCGTGATGCTTATTTGAAATTTCTACAGCGTAATTTAGCTAGTATTTTAGGAAAATATATTGCGGTATACATACATATGTTTGCGCTAAAACTGTTATGAATGTCATTCAGTAAAGTTCCAAGTAAACAGCAGCCCGCATCATGAAGTTATGACAAACATTTCAGACGAAATCAACGTCTTTCAATTTGGTAACTATCATATTTCCTTTACTTTCTTAAAATATCGCAGCATTCTTATTAATAACCAGCGGGGATGATCTACCCTAAAGAGTCCCTAATACAGGTGGAGAAAAAATAAGCCAAACGGCAGTAAAACGAACCAAGCAGTCGCGATATCTTCTTTTAGCGTCATAGTAATGACGATGAAAACCAAATATGCAATTTGGAGGCCTTTTTTTAAACCGATTGTAACGAAAACTGGACACGCATCTACAATTAATTTTAGTAGACATAGTACCAGTTTTTATTTATCTAAGTTATAGCGTTTAGATATTATCGTGTTCACAGTTATGCGGCTATACAGACCGACAGACAGTCAACCCTTTTACGGATTTGATCCAAAATTTGATACTGACCTACATTCCTGATGATAAAGCTGTGTACAAAATTTTATCTATCTAGCTATTTAAGTCTTTGAGTAAACACGGGCAAACAGTCCCGTGAACGGATTTTGTCCAAAATTTGAAAGAAACCTACAAATTATGTATAAAAATAACATACCAAATTTCATCCCTCTAGCTCTAATTGTTTTTGAGTTATCGTGTTCACAGATAGACATATACACATACAGACAGACATAATTCTAAAATTGTGTTTTTCAGACTAAGGGAGGTTTAAAACGTGGAGATCATCAAAATCTCGTGTTCGAATTGTTTGACGATTACAATACTCTTTGCATGCTTCGTATACGAGAAAGTAAAAACTGAATTGACCCGATGTTCACTATACAAACATAAAATAGTAGAATAAAAGTTTACAAATGGTCTGATAATCATTAATTCATTTGGCAAGGAATTCAAACTAAACTTTATTTTTGGTATTACAACTCCCATCTGAGTGTACTCTTTGAACTGAATCAGAGTATACTTTGACCTTCGTAACAACTCTATCAATATTTTTCAACAGATGGGGTGACTTGTTCATGTCACTGAAATGCTTTCCGTGCGGGTCTTTCGTTAAAGGGTTCTTTTTAACTGCCGGAGAACACAGGGAAGGAGGATCACTTAAAAGTTTATGAAAATTAAACGCTAAACGTCGCGTAGTAATCAAACTAAAGTCGTTAGATTACTGCACGTGCATAGTGAAAACTATGCATGTTCAGACATAAAACTGGAAGTGAAATGGCTATCTTAGAATTCAATGTCCTAAGAAAGCAATGTTTCTTATCGTAATTTTAACAGCGGCAAAAGCAAGTGAATCAAGGATTTGATGAAAAAACAAGTAATATAAAAATTTTTTTTAAAGCCAATTCCTACTTAGGTCAACAAAGAAAAATTTAAAAAAAAGAAAAAAAAATTGAAAAAACTGTGGTAACATCAAGTGTCATCCACTACAAGTTTTAAAAAATGTATTTGAACTTGAGCGGATGAATAAAAAGTATTTTATTAACGGTTGAAAATTTGAACAAGATATATAAATATATATAGGGAGAGTGTGAACAAATAGTAGGAATTGAATAGATTGACTTAAATTTATATGAATAGAAAGTGCGCGTTGTTATAAAATTGTGCTGAAAATGAATTTTGAAATGTTAATTACAATAAGAGAAAAAAACGACGGGAGGCTGTCTTTTTCAAACAGATGCTGATGTTAAACGCGTAGGACTACTTTATTCGCGTGATACTTCTCCGACTTTCAAATTTTTTTGGTAATTTCTGTTGTTACCATTTGTATCTAAAATAAGACATTAGTTATATTTTTTACATACGCGAATACCGGAATATAGAGCATCGCGTCAACAATTCATGCGTATTTTTGACCAACTTTGCGACTCACTAGTTGCTGAACTACACTTCCGGTTTTCATTTTTTGTAACTTTTTTGTTACCCTTTATCTCTAAAATAAGACATTAGTTATGTTTTTAACATATGTAGTTACCGAGAAATAGAGGACCTCCCGTACAACGTTTTTGTGGTGTTTTGGCGTGTGAATCAAATTCCTTCCTGAGATCTCTATGGGAGGTAAATAGTCCTACGTTAAAATTCACCGCAATGAAATAAGTATCACTTAAAATATAATTTGTTGCTCTTTAAGATGGTGTAAGAATAGTTTTGATGCGATAATTATTTCAGATGATATTGGCAAAAACGCCGAAATTTGGGCTAATTTTCGTTATTTGACCCTTTAGCACACGTAACCATTTTTGGAACATTAGCACACGCCTGGGGTCATTTTGATCCCAAATTGTTAGACACTTACTCATTATTTTATTGGCTATTTGTACTAAAATAATATATGATCAAAGTACAAGAACATTTTTTTCGTAATAATAACTTATATTTAAGACACAAATGCGATTTTTAATAAGAAAAATGAATATTGAACTTAAATCCTTTTTTCCTCCTTCTCTGTATTCTTTTCTTCTCTTCTGCGAAGATTCGTACGCTTTCATAGCCATAACGTTAAATTAACCTGAAACGTTAGCACACGCACGGATCAATTTGACCCCAACGACCCCAGTAAAAAGTGAGAAACCCCGTTTCACCGGTTTTGGCCTTCTTATCCTCTTCTTCTAGCTGCTCTATGAAGGTATAGGAAATAACAGGGGCAAGTGTTTAGAAATGCCTAGAAATTTTTAACAAAAGAGAAAGGGTGGGGTCAAAAGGACCCCACGCATGTCCTGACGGGTTAATTATATATCTTAAGAATTAATTTATTTACAAAAATGAAAATAGCACTTTTGACCCACAAATACACCAGAATGATGTGTGTAAATTTCATGTCGCTTCCATTCACCGTTTAGGAGGAGTTCTTGTGACCGACACACAGGCACATGTATTTTCTGTTTTATATTATAGATTTGCTAACTCCCCCACAGACGCTGTAAGATTAGCGATGCAATTTGTTGTGGCTTTTATAATCTACTACTGTAGTTGTTTTTTTTTATTAAATGCGATTTAGTAATTTCTAATCCCTTTTCACTGTTTTCATCTCAACTCATCCATTTCAATATTAAGTGCCCATGTTTCATTTGCAAATCACTCAAACTAGGATGAAAAATGCTTGATATGGTAGGTAACACCATTTTCATTCTTAAAGTTCGGTCATGCTTTTTGCATACTATAATACCCTCAGTTTAAAAATAATATAATTTTAAGCTTAATAGCTAAATGTATTCCCCCACCTTTCCAAATTTTGTTTCCCCAGATTTTTTAAAAAGATTTTCCCATTTTTGATTCCATTGAAGCAAACTCTCTGCACTAGAAAGTTAATAAATGAGCCAAATCCTTCCATTTTCTGAAATTTAGCTCAGAAATATTAATATTCCATAAAGGCCATAAATATAATATTCAAAAATGAATACTATAAAAATCTAATTATTTTATATCTTTCCGCATTAGGCGAAAAATTATTTGACTTAAAAATATTTTAATATCTATTTGCGATTGATGAGTAGAACTTTCCTGCAATTGATAGATCGCTCACACGAATATTATTAGCATTTCAGAGCAAAATTTTCTTAGATGATTAGTTAGAAGAAACATTAATTTCCAAATTTCTAAACAGACGGAAAAAAAATTCTGAATTTCTGTCCTATTTAAAATAAATTGCTGTTTACTTTTTCTTAGAAGCCCTTTGAAGATGGGAAAATACTGAATTTTAAATTGAAAGACTGAATTTTTAATTGATTTTCTGCTTATTTTCACATTTTGCTCTGGAAAATAAGAATTAATTGAAACAATTTTGTGTTTTATGAAAATTTATATTAAAATTTATTTAAAATAAAGAAACAAAAATAATTTTAAAGATATTTTAAAATATTTTTAACCTTAAAAGTCTGAAAATAAACCTCCTAATTAGCTGTGACACCAGTATATCTAGCCAAGTTACTTAACAAGCCCGAAAAAATTTGAAAATGCATAAATTTGAGAAAAATGATAAACAGAGCTGGTAAAGAACGCTTTAATTAAGAGTATTAGTTAAAATTTAAATTAATTCGATGCTCGTAATTATCATAGTTTGTATAGAAGGTTTTAAATTGGCAGTACAAAAATTTACTGAAGCGTATTTCAGGCTCTATGTTTATGTACATTAATTTTTCACTGCTATTAAAATATTCGAAAATACAGAATAATTCTTACTCTATTTTGTTGTTTTCTGTATCTTAAAATGTTCTAAGAATTCATTTATGAATAGAGTTAATTAGGTTTCATCAGTGTTTGCATTATTCAGCTAATGGCAAACTAGGAACGTGAGTGGTGTATTTCTTCACGCTTTAACAAGAAAATGAAGTAAGGAAAGTGCCCGAATAGCTTATTAGCTGATTTTTACAAAATCGAGAAAATACATCTTTTTGATTATTACTTCAAATATTCAGAATATATGTTAAATAGGAAAATTTGTTAGAACCATAGAAATCTGTAACAATTTTAATGATGTTTTTAAATTGTGATTTATTCATTTGACTCAAATAAGGAATCCAATTTATTTCATAAAATAAGTATAATACTTACGAAAAAAATTAATTTTCTAAATATATTCAGGGTCTTCACTGTAATCGTGACCCAAAAGATAATTTCTGATCCGTTAGAGATAGACATATATTCAGGGTCTTCACCCTAACCGTGACCCAAACGATAATTTTTGATCCGTTAGAAACAGGCATATATTCGGGGTCTTCACTCTAATCGTGACCCAGAAGATAATTTCTGATCCGTTAGAGAG
>BGPR01002322.1:36312-50218 GCA_013235015.1 Araneus ventricosus
ATACAAAAAAGCATTTCGAACATAAATCAACTTATAAAAAGTGTTGAATCAGCGTTTTGTACCCTTTTTTCATTCTTACCATTCCCATTAAAATGGGCAGCATGGAAACAAAGATGTCTTCATTTACATATCCAGCCCTTTAATTGGAGCATTTGTTTGTTTATAATCAATAATTAGTGACCTAACGAAGTGAGGAGGAATTTTTTCCTACCCCCTTCCTTTCCTCCTTCCCCCTCCCACAGAACATCTCTGGAATTCTCAAACGCTAACTTCTTTTTCAAAGAATTCCAAAGTTGGGGGAAAGTTGTTCTTTTCTTGCGTTTCAGAAGAAATTCTTAACGAAAGTGCATCGAAGGAAGTGGAATCTTGTTAAGAAACAGATTAGGGAAAAGTTTATCGTGATTCGAATTCGGCGTTGTTGTTAATCGAATGGTATTAATCGATGCTTAACAATTAATTTGCTAGAATCTGTATCGCTAATGAAGTGGTTCTGATACGAAACGTTGCATAAAACACATAATTTAAAATAATGCTCTTAATTTTCAAGGATTTCCATATAAGTTTCAGCTGTCTCCAGTTTCAGTTATTTTGTTAAATTTTGGCATCTCCATAGATTCATAGATATATAAAATACACTTGTTTATACATTTTTACTTTCTTTTATACAAAGTAAACAAACAGAAAATATTGGAACGCGCAAAAATTCGACCTCGAAAATTCGATGAATCTGCACTTTTTTTAGATCTTTCTTAATCGGGTAAACTCATTTTTGCAATTATATTTGTCTGCCTCTGAATACGATAAAAAAAGAGAAGAGATTGAGTTGGGAGTTTGGTAAGTGGTCTCTACTCCTAAGTTGCACATCTGTATAAAGTATTGGAAAATGTCTGTCAACAAGAAGTGCGTTTGTCTGTCCGTCTGTGTGGATAATAACATAGCAATTCAAAAATGCTATGAGGTAGATGAGTGGAACTTGGCATAGTCGTTTCATCGTCTAAATTTTATATTTGATCCAAATTTTGACAAAATCCGTTAACGGGTCAAAGTGTCTGGACTTAATAATTCAAAACAGCAATGGGCTAAATGGTTGAATTTTATTATGTTACCTTAACAACAAAATTGTCATCTTAAGTATGTTATCTTAACAACAAAATTGGCATCTTATGTTATCTAACAACAAAATTGGCATCTTAAGTATGTTATCTAACAACAAAATTGGCATCTTAAGTATGTTATCTTAACAACAAAATTGGCATCTTAAGTATGTTATCTTAACAACAAAATTGGCATCTTAAGTATGTTATCTTAACCAAAATCGGTCAACGAGAAAAGGTTCTGTTCCAAAATGCATATCCAATTCTGTTCAATATTCGATGAATCCAAACACAAAACATGCCATATTGTGGAAGTTAACAAGGAAGTCACGGGGAACACTTACGCTGTTTATTTTCAGATCCCTTCAAAAATTGAATTCCTATTGTGAAATGCCTTTTTAAGATAATTCTATGGTCTCTTTGACTTCCTATGGGCATATATTTTAGACAATACGGCATATAACAATAGTTTTGAGGGAAGACAAGAAAAGCCAGATCTGGCCATCATATAAGGGATGATACAATAGGACAGAGAAGTAAAACATTTTATTATTAGGGGATGACAGGGCAGTCAAATAATTCCGCTTGGAAGGGGAGGAGGAATGACATTCTAGCCTCTTAAGCCGGTCTTTCTCAAGAATTCCACGTCAAAACCGATCTTTGAAGTGGAAACTGGTGGACTTAAAGCGGGACATTCACCAGTGTTCCATTTTATCAACATTTCACCAGTTTCTTGGAACACGGGATGCCAAACACCTTCGTCAATGTTAAAACCCGATGAAAATTGGCGTAGACAGACGGCAAAGTTGAAATTCCAACGAGATTGGTTTTTCGTTCAGCCTGTTCGGTCATAAAAGTGAAATATGATCCTTCGAGGAGAGCGATAAATCACCCATGTGTGGTTCGGACCGTTGGGGAGGGGAGTTGGCATGGGAGTCAGCCTGGAGAAATCAGGGCGGGAAGGGGAGGGTGCTCTCTCAAAAAAGCGAAATTCTCACGTGTAGGAGGAGGGGGAACGAAGCAGCCGATAGTGCATTTTGGAACCTCTGTGAATGACCTTGTTAAATCGATTGACTTGAATATGTGGAAAACAAACCGGCATTTGGGCCAAATGGGGTGGATTGGACTACTCGTGAATGCCCAGCTAAATGGAGCTGAAGGTTGGATATCCAACCCCTACGAATCCCCTTCATTCCACGCCATCCAGTTTGCCGGCCGTAAATGTGGGAATAGGGAGGGAGTAGGTACCTAGGAGGGGTGGAGATTAAAGTGTGCTGTTCACCGACCTACATACCGAGGAAAGCGGGAAAGAGTAGGGGATTGGAGTGACTGGTAGTGAATGGAAGTGCGTGACGTAGAGTGGTCGTGAATGACCGTCCTCAATAGATGGGCTTAAAAATGGAATGGCGTGAACTGGCACCACGACATTTGTGAATGACAGAATGGAACATAAGAATTTAGTTAGATTAACTTCCATTTTTGTCTAAACTTGATTGCTAATCAAGTTTCCCTCTGAATCAAAAAAGAATCACAAATTGAAGAGAATTACTAAAGTTGGGGAAAAAGGAAACCAGCTCATTCAAATAAGTACAAAAGAAAAAAGCTAAAATGTTCAGGTTTTAGGTGTTATTCAATCGGCTGTAATAATGTTTGTAACCGCATAATTAAAATATATGTTCACTTCTAATAACTACAAAGAAACTCCTTCACATTGATTTAAAGATGAGTTTATACTCTCCCGTTGCTTTACAAATTGTATCCTTATGGTTTTAACATCAAATTAATAAATTTTTTTTATAAAAAACAAATATTTTTCGAAGTATATAGTATGATTAAAGTTAATACACGAAATTAAATTGATTAAAAATTGTTGGTATCTTACGAAGTTTTTTATTTGTATTTTGATGTATTTATTTCCAAGAGTATTTAAATAGGAAAGGAATACAAAGGAATTTTTCTATTTTAATACCTTTGCAAAAAGAATTTTTTTCATTTAAAATAAGTTTATATGAAGCAATTACATTTAAAAAGACAACATTCTTCGAGTAAGTAATTCATTCGTGGATAAACAAATTAGTGCTGATTTAACATTGATTTTAAAAACAGACAGAACAAAATTAAAACAGCTAAAATCAATTAAGAATTTCTTTTATTTCTTTGAAAAAAATAAGAGATTCATTTTGGCATTATGGATAAATCCTCTCGTGCAAAATCCTATGAAAATGGTCCCTTAAAACGCAAACGAGCCTCCATCCCATGACCTGTGTCAGTAAAGCCTCCCTCGTCGGCTGTCTCAGAGATGTGCACCACCTCCCGTGAAGGACATCGTCGCGCTGTAGAAAGTACAAATTTAGGCGGACATTCGATTTCCTGTGACCGTCCTTTGCGCGTTCTTTGGCCGCGAACTCCTTTGGAGACCAGAGCCTCCCGTGAAGTACGTACAGGGGAGGTCCTTGGGTTCAGAGTGTGCTGCGTGGGACGAATATTATTTTGAGGCTGACCTTGTCATTTTCAACTATGGTCAGATGACAGGGCACCCCAGTCCCGAAATTTCAGCACCGTACCGATGGTAGGGCATCTGACCCTCGACGGCAGATTTGAAGTGAACCAGACCCATGTACAATTCGGATCTTCTATGGAATTGGGTCTCAAATCCGCGATCCTCCGATGAGGAATCCACGACTGTACATTTAGTCTCCTTATACAACTAGGCCTCTTCAGATCAGCTGGAATATACCAGAAATAATAGAAAAATGGTATTTTCTGTTTCGTGGATTGGCTCACGCATTATATAGAATAGATTAAAAACATGTGATGATTCGTGAAAGAAGAAATGAGTATGTTGTTAGAAATAGCGAATTACTTACGACTTTTTACATTCACGAAGAAAATATATGCAGCGCGTTTAGAACACAACATGAGCTTCATGAACATAAGACAAAATCTGAATGCATTTTATTTTAATTTTCCTGAAGCACTGTTTAATTTATTTGTCTGTTTTAAATTTGAATCTTTCGTTGTCTGTTTTAAATTTGAATCTGCATTTGCAAATGCATCCTAATGTTTCTTTGAGTCAAAATTTTAATCTCTTTACCGAAGAAAATGAATTCATTATTTCTATCACTTTTATTCCGGATTTTATGAAACTTCTTACATTCAAATGCATTTAGCCTGCAAATAGCAATTATGGAAAAATGTATAAGACATGTTTCGCAATACGATAAAATTTATTCGATAACTCTTGAGAAATATGTTAGGTTGTACAAACATCAAAATATTATTTCAATTCAGATATAAAATTTTTACTATAATTTCTGGTGAAAGAGTTTTCATACTTTTTGTGCTTCTGTCTATAAATTACAACAAGATTGATAGAATGTAGCAAGAGTATTGGTGACACCGTCTGGGAAAAAGATTTAAAATCTGAAATGTTTTCAAACTATTTAACATAAAGAAGAAAGCTACAAAATTTATATTTGAAATAAATCTGTACGAAACAAAATAAAAATTATATAGGGCGTTTTAAGATACACGAGGATGAATGAATATTTACAATAATTGTATGTATAGTCAAATAATTGCAATTCTCAAGGCAGGTAAAAATTCTAACTTATATGAAAGGGATTTTTAAATGCTGTATTAAACTGCTTTCAGACAAGGAGCAAATATAAGCTTGGAAAATAAAATATTATGCACAGTATGTGATTTTGGTCTTTTAGAAAAGTTTGCCACAGTCGGAAAGTCCATAATAACAAGTTTTACTACAGTGACTGAATGGAACATAATTATATTAAGTAAACTTTCCTAATGAAGTTTCTTTATCACTTAACCCTCTGTTAGTTGCAATATATAATAGTTGACCAATACAACACGGTATAATATTTTTAAAGCGATGTGGCAATGGACAACAATTTCAATTGCATCCCCACGAAACGCAAATTGAACATCTCTGAAACGAAACTTCGTTTTATCCACTATCCAAGATGGCGGTAGTTTGGCGAGCATTTTAATGGGTGGCGAAATTATTATTCACAGTAGGTGATTTTGGTCTTGTAGAAAAGTTTACCACAGTCGGAAAGTCCATAATAACAAGTTTTACTACAGTGACTGAATGGAACATAATTATATTAAGTAAACTTTCCTAATGAAGTTTCTTTATCACTTAACCCTCTGTTAGTTGCAATATATAATAGTTGACCAATACAACACGGTATAATATTTTTTAAAGCGATATGGCAATTGACAAAAATTTCAATTGCATCCCCACGAAACGAAAATTGAACACTTCTGAAACTGAACTTCGTTTTATCCGCTATCAAAAATGGCGGTAGTTTGGCTAGCATTTTAACGGTTGGCGAAATTTTACGAACTTCGTGATAAGATTGTACTCTTTTTTTAACCCTGGAGAACTCGCATCGGGCCTGCGAGGCCCGGTGCCTGCAAAAATATATTACAGAAAATTAACCCTTCAACGAAAAAATTCTTAATTCACAGTAGCTGCATTCAAGGTCATTTACTTGCTGACCACTGGTATTTCAAGAATTTCCCCACATTTATTATCTCAGAAAACAGACGGTCGGGCCTCCGAAGCTCGATGCGCGCGTTCGCGTTTCTGTGTAGATTGCTAAAGATAACAGATAGAGCGCGACAACTTAACGCTATTCCAACTGCAAATATGAGATGCAAAGATTTAAAAAACGTTTTTAGTTGAAAATCAATTAATTAAGAGTTGATTAACAGAGAAAATAAAGAAATTTTTGCTCTTGAATTAGTTAGATATCCCAAGTCGAATTCTGAAAAGGAATTAGACAATGAATTTGATATTTGGAAGTCCGCCGATTATTTAGAAGAAGTATGGAGTTGAAAAAACGTGTAGTAAGCGATAAGATAGGTGGAATTAACAAATGGTATAAAAAAGAACCTAGTAAAAATATGAGAACTTTTACACACAACTTCGTCAAAACAGTGCCGAACACTACCCGAAAACAGTGGTGAATCAAAAATTGTATAATTGGTTCCAAATTCTTGGAAATGCATATCGATGAGACAGATGATGAATTAACACTTATATCCAAGAGAAGTCAGGTAATTTTGGACGGGAAAGCCAACATTTTCATAAATACTTTGGAAGTATAAGCATTTATCAATCCTCTTCAATTTAATACGCTTCCTAGAAGATATTTATTTGAAAATTATTTTATTAATATTTTAGATTCTGTATACAAGTGCAGCAAATGTTTCCTATTAAAGTAAAAGTAATTTTCTGCACGTTTTGTTGAAAAAACAGGACCCCCTGAAGTGTAAGGAACGCGCGTCCTCGCGGGTTAAGTCTAACCAATGATTACGACTAACGGAGGGTTAAATATATTTTTGAATCTAATTGTTCATATTGTTATTGTTTCGTAATTCATTGCTATAAACAGTGACATATGAGGTTGACAGTGTGTAGCAAACTCTCTTGCGTAACAATGTTCCTTGATAGAAGATTCTAAATGCGATTCTAATAAACTCTTAAGTAACTGCTTATTTCAACACATTTTTGTTTGAAGTACTCGGTTGGTTTCAGCAATCGGTGTATGTGTTATAAAATAAAGTTTTTGAAGTCGAATGTTGTTTATTTTCATGGAACTATCTTTATAGCACTGAAATAAGTAGAAACGTTGTTATGATACTCACCGGGGCTGAAAAAGTTTATAGATCTCTATCTACTGCCAATTTCAATTACCATTCTCTGTAGCTAAACCCACGAAAATCATTTATTGTTTTCCAGTTCTAAGTGGTGGTATTGAGATAAGCCATGTGCTGGTTATAACAAGAATCTCTGGCAAAATGCTATTTTCATGTATATAGATAGATTGCAATCTTGCCGAGATGCGAATATTGCAATCATCCTTGCAAGCTCTTGCGGTTTTTCAGCCGATTTCAACAACAGATCAGGAAATTTTGAACCATCTGGACTACCTTAATATCTTTTCTTTCTTTTCGCCGCAATATGCTCCTGAACTCGTGTGAAATGTGAATGGTTGTCAGTTGAATGGGCATACGCAGAAAGATTTATTTAAAAAATTACAAAGTAAAGGCGACATCACAATACACAAACTACAACTGAAGTTCACATTTCCTGGGTTAAAGATCTCTCAGGTGTACTAAGGAATAAGGTTGTTCGCCACTTAACCAGAAATGTTACTCATGAAAGTATTGATAACATCAAGATCGACCTTCACTTGAAAAAGCTTAAAAAATGTTCTTTTAATCTGCCGGGATATATAGAAGTTTTCGAAAACGAGACGTCGAAGTTCTCTTTTCGCACTTCAAGTAAACATCAACCGATCGAAAAAAATCATTCAATTCACGACATGGGCTATTAATCACAGGATATGGGCTATTTGTGACCTATCTCCTCATATTTGGATTATGTTCACACGATCGTTGTGTCTGCGGAGTCAAAGGTGCTGTGATCCAGATCACTACGCAACATATTGCACTGTGACAAAAGCTTTCCATTTTACCTTTCAACCTGGGGCGAAAATATTGCTAATATATTGCGAAGATCTTGATTGAACGAAAGCATGATATCATCATTGATTAAGGAAGACTTTCCTCTCTTCCGTCAGCCATTAAGACATTTATTGTAAAGTTTTTCAGTATACTTTATGTATTATGTTTTTGCTTTAATTTTTCTCCTTTCATTTGTGATTCGTGCTGTATATCTGTAAACCTTTTCAAGTCTGTTCCCACTCTGTAGATTAATAATAATAATAATAATGAATAGAAATTAAAGGGACTATGAGTTTATTGCTAAGACGGAGAACAGTTATCAGAACAGCAAAGTAGGGCCCGGCCCAACTCGATATTCACTGGATCAGGTGAGCAAGTGTTTCATCAAAATCATGGTAACAATTGTTGGAAGGTTTGTCAACCAATGGTTGGCAGTGCCGAGGAAAGCGTCACATCTCGGGAGTGTTTTAACATTTCGCAATAAGAATAATTTCAAGCAACGTTAATATCATAGCATATATGTGATGTGCGATGCCTTTCTGGAAAGTAAACACCGTTTCGATATTAAAAAACTTAGACATAACTTTTTATTAAATAATTTAATCATTTGAAAGGGCCTGTGTAAAACGAAATTTCTAAAAAATTTTTACACCATTAATAAAGTATTTTTCTTATTTCGTATGAAGTTTTTATTTATTCTCCATCAAATAATTCCAAGCCACTGAAGACCACCACTGTTGTACCATTTTTATGTTGTCCTCATTATCGGTATCATTATCTTTGAAGCAGGGCTTGAGATGAAATAAACAACATATTTCTCTCCTTCTACTCTAGGTCATGCCTGTAAACCTAGTTGTTCAACCATTCCCGTCCAAACTGCTTAATCAGCGTCAATATATCATTAGTAACATAAGATCCAGAAAAGTGATGATGTATGAAATTCATGGACTAAGCAGGCGGGCTTGTCCAATTGTTTTCGACTGTACGGCGCGATTATGTGAGGAATTACAATAATGCGAAGCATTTATGGTCTCACCTCTCCGTATGAAGTCAACAAACAGAACCCTTTTCTTATCATAGAAGATACTGTTCGGCAACGGATTCCGAGACTACCACTTTTGGACGATTTTACACCGGAAAGGGGTGTCAGGCAATGAGTCATACGAGAGCATTTCCAAAGTTTTTTGTTAGATCACGTTCAGTAAAATGTAAACAACGTCCTTCCATTCTTCACTTTCCCCTTATTTTGATGAAAATAACTCCGCCCGGCGCATGCACAAAAGCGCGGATCTGTTTCTAAACAATACTGGATATTATTTTTTGTGCTGAGAACGTTCGTGTTTTCGTATCTTAAATTAATGTTTTCATCTTGTTGCTATATACCCTTATTCCATTGACTGCTATTTGAATTCTGGAGTGATGTCAAAATTGTGATGATGATCTTGAACTTTTCTTTCTTCGGAAATGCTGCATTTCCATATTCCCTTGATTGCTATTTTGTTCCTTGAGAGTTGTCAGAGACACACGTCACATCACGAATAAATATTTGGCTCAAAAATTGTCACCTTCTATTCAACAAAGGCTATCCTCATTTCACTTCTTGACTTTTTTTGGAAAGGAAAGAAAAAATTAATTTCATGAAATGGATATATTAATGAAGGTGGAAATTATGGAGAAATGAAGTTTAAGAACAGAGCTTTAATGTAATAAAATATCGTTTGTTGAAAGCTATTTTTTATTACAAAACTATACTTTCTTTCCAGCAAACTGTAGAACATGACAAACTGTATTCATTTATTTTGACGTAGTAATGTAGTTATATATTTTACGGATTAATAATACTGAAAATATACTTTCATGACGCCTTTTCAAAATTGGTCTAATTTTATTTAAGAAAACTACAAGCAATAAGAATGAATATAAATGATATCTTAACTGTGAAATCGTAAAAAATCTGCTGTTGAGAAGATGTAATTTGTTGATTTAGCTTATCCAATTTATCAAGCAATCAATAGCATTAACTGACAAAATTTAACTTACTGAGGATCCCTTAAAGAGCAGTCATTTAAAAGCATTTCGCTCAAGCATAAAAACTAACAATTCCAAATTTCAAAAATAACAAGTGCTCTTTCAACAACACATAAAAACAACACATTCAAGAGTTAATCAATAATATATACTTCTGAGTCACTGAGTTCCTCTAGGATATATTAGTTAATTAAGGGTTTTAAAAATCAAAGGTTTATCGGTACTCATATTTACAGACGAGTTGGGCAAAAAATATAATAAGAGAAAGAAATAAAACTCTTGATAACTTTTATGAACTTTTGTTTAAAAAACACTGCTTCACTTCGAGAAAGTTTTACTTAGAACAATTAGCTTTTTATTCTTTTGATGAACAAGGAGGGGATGAAAATATTCCCCCCAGTTAAACAATACGGTAAAAAGGGTTAAAAAAGGGACACGAACTTGCTCTTTGTTCTTAAAAGCTCTTCAGAAGTTGCTGAGTGCACTTCAAAATGGCTTTTGTGCATTCCGCCATTTTTTCATAAGCATAATGCATTATGAAATTGCTAAATTCCATGAATTTTATTTTAAGAAACTTATAATAAGCAACCAAAATCGTTATAAGTAACTTGAAAACATTAGCTGTAAGTTTATTTAAAATGACAAGTTTTTGTTTGTTTGTAGAATGCTCATAAGAAGAGAAAGTCTAAAAATAATTTCATTGAATAAGTGCAATAAAATGGTTTGAAAGTTTTATCTATTTTTGCGAGATTAACTCCTATTATTTTAACTTTTGTCCTCTTAGGCGATAAAGATTATAAATAAATTTTTTCCTCAAGTTTTCATCGTTTTTTCACTGTGTCAGCAAATTTTTAACGAGATAAACTAGAGCTAACATTACCATTATTCTTGTTTCATTTTGGTTTCATTCATTTTGTCCTCTTACTCTTTCTATGCAAATAATTTTATAATAAAATAACATCAATTACTGAAGCTACTTGTCTGGAATTTCAGCTTTTCAAAAATTGTTTGCTAATCTTGCTGTCTGCAGTTATTAACTTTTGTCAGATTTACTGTATCTTACGAAGTTTTTATGTAGATTATTCATTATAAGAAATATAGTTTTCAGAGAAATGCTAAATTTTTTATAATCAAGCAATGAAAGAAATTTCGATTAATCCAAATATGTGTAATTGTTTGCACAAAGAATATAGAAAGGAATATCATTTATTATATTTATCATAAATTTACTTGGGGCTATTTCATAGTTATCAAGGTAGCAAAGATATTTTATATCTGAATAAATCACAATTCATGAAATTATTTGCAATTATTTCAATTTTTTTATATGCTTATGCAAATATTTTGATTTCATTGTTTAATAAATGCATAAGCAGCAAAGACATTTTATATTTGAATGAGAACGAATTAGCTGACATATTTGAAGTCTTTTTTCTAATTTTATGTAGACGCTAAAATATCCAGAAAATTATGCAGACGAAAGAATTTGCATTATTTAAGAATATTTTGATTTTTTTTATTTCTGTTTGCAAATATTTGTCGATTGGCACGAAGGGAAGTGTTTCAACACATTTTTAGTAATTTTTAAGTACATTTTTTTAAAAATAATATTATTGCGAATTGCGCGATATGTTGCCTAGTAACTGTAAAATTATCATAAAACTTGTTCAATCATGTTCTAATTGTACCTCATTTAACTACCAATCTATATAATTAAAATAATATGGTAAAACCTTCAGACAGTTTGCCAGCCCCAACCACTCGACAGATTTCGAAAATTCTTATTTCATATAAAAGCGTATGACGCCTAAATAAGTCATCAAGGGATGTCTGCACCCCACCGATTTTTTCGAACGAAATCGAAAAAATATTTCTCCGCCATACATTATTTATATGTTTCTATGTTATATGAATATATTTTTATTTCTAAATTTTGCGATTTCGTATTTACAGAATATCTGCCGGTTTATTTTACCGACAAAAATAACAATAAATTATTTAACGGAAGAATAAAAATAAATTTTATAAGTCAACAACAGTCAACTTAATTTCATTGTGCTCTAAAAGTGTACAACATTAACACTCATTTCAACATGCGAAATGAGTTAATGTAAAGTGTCAATGTTAATGTAAAGTGAATAATGATCTCAATAGCTTACCACCGATTTAAAGAAGTACCTTAAAACATCATGACTTTGCACCGATTTTCATGATTTCTTTTTGGGTATTCTTTTGTAACAAACTGTTAACTTGAGGTACCAAATAAAGTCTCTATCAATTTAAAAGTACAATAGCATTGTGAAATGGAATTAAAGCAAGCTTCTAGGGTCTGTGGTGGGAAGTCCATATAATCGCAAGTCCCTAACTTCCTTTTATACATGACTTGACTTGAATTTGTGTTACGGGATTGAAGCAACAAAGGCTATTATCCCCTTCTTCCAGTTAGACGCAGTCCTTTTATACATCCTAGGCATATCTGAACCAAAAGTAACCATTGCTCTTCTTATTCTTTAATACAAAAATAAACTTAAAAAACAACTGTGGTTGTTTCTACCATGGAAATTTGCGGTGCAAAGCAACCCTCTTTTTCGGTGAAAAGTTTACCCCACGTCAGAAAAAAATTAATTACAACTTATCTAACAAATATTATTGGCATCCATGAAACAAAATAAAAGCCCAGTTTATTATCTTTCACATTTAAATGCACTTGCTTTCAGAAATGTTGTACTTTCTTTATCAGAGACAGATTTTTCAGCACTTAAATTTCCGCTGAAAATCTGACTTAATGTTTTGTTCCTTCTGTGACTTCTTGAATGATTATTATATACGTTTAAGGAATGAAATACACTAGTCAGTGGTGCCAAGAAAAAAGATCTCAAACCCGTATCCCAAATCAGTTGGTCACTATTTCATTTTTCAAAAAAAAATCATTTTTAGGGTAACTAACTGAATTACTGATATAATGAAGCCCATTTATGTCCACGCCGAATTAATTTTGGAATTCATTAAGCATCTTAGAGGAAGAAGAAAAATAAATAAATAAAGGAGATTCGAACCACTTGTTCGAAACATCGTGGTATGATAATGTTTCGGGCTTGATTTGACTGTATTTAAATTATTTTGTAATATATTTCTTTAATTATATATCAGCGATAACACACAAATATGTATTTAATATTGTTGGAATGTGCGCGTGTTTAAATGTAGTTACTCTCTATTAGCTCAAGATGTTCAGATATATTCATACGATAACTTTAAGATGCTGTGCGGCATTCAGAATATTGTAGTAACATCCGGGAGATATCGTAGAATATCTTTTGCTAATAGGACAAAACAATGAAAAGTGTTGTTGTAAAATATACTTAAAATATTTTTTAATTTATTAAAATTAAAAAAAAACGGTTGAACGAAAATAAAATTGGTGTCATTTAAACAATTTTTTGTTTTGCATTTTAAAGTATTGTAAAAATGGTTTCTATGCGATAATATACTCCGAAGTTATTGAGGAAAAACGTTAGCATTACATTAATTTTTAATTAAAATTTGGAAAAACATTTTCGTAGTGAGTCTCTGCTATACAGGAAGTAACTACTTGCCAACTTAATATCGTTGCAATGCGCGTGTGTTTAAATGCAGTAACTATCCTATTATCTCAAGATGTTCTGCAATACGATATCGTACTATATTGTTACAAAGCTATAAAGTCGTTTCCCTGAAATGCTAGACTTGGCGACAAACTTGGCGACTTGGCGATAAATTTGGCGACCTTGGCTACAAATTTTTGACCATTTTAGCGACAAAGGGAATTTTCTAGAAGGACCTCAAACTTTCCACCTACTTTTATAGGTTTCATGAACTTTCTATAGATTACGTCACTTCCTACGTAATGAAGTCACTTCCTGTTGAAAAGTATAAAGGCAAGCTCTCAAGCCAAGAGGAGTCAGTTGGAATTTGATCAGCAAGCAAGCTGGTGAGCTAACAAGAAACCTTTGAGCGTTGTATTGAGATTTATAGGTAGTCTCTGTTGTGAATTTCTACTAGTGCTGTGTTAATACTTGTGCTATGTTTCTTTGCTTGGAATATTTGTAAAATAAAGAGCTTTATTTTTTTAATCCTGCTTATTGGACTGCATTCACATACACCCACAAGTCGATTTTGTCACAATATCTTTATTTATACCATAACTTTAAGATGCTGTGCGGCATTCAGAAAATCGTAGTAACGTCGTGGAGATATAGTAGAATATCTTTTGCTGATAGAATAAAACAATGAAAAGTGTAGTTGTA
>BGPR01002322.1:57685-73653 GCA_013235015.1 Araneus ventricosus
TGCCGAAATTACTTATATTCCATGGCCCATTTCTTTCTTTCAAGAATTCTTCATTTCGAACGCCAATTAATAAAAATGTTTCATGTTCTAATTTAATTCTTAAATACAAAGACAAAAGTACAATTTAAGGGAAATTTTAATTGAGATAGAGGTAAAAATGCAATGATATTAACAAAAATTTGTAAATACTTTTTCTATTTTTTCTATCCTTAATTCTTTAATGGTTAAGAGAAGTTAAGGAAAAATCTATTATCAACTTCAAACTGTCGTGCTGATGGTCCTAAATTTTGATTTGTTAGCAAAGAAAGAAATGACCACAGTAATTCCCGGAACCGGAAAAAGCAAACATATAACTTAGCAATAATTTTTTAAAGGTTGTAAGAGTAAAAAGATAAGTAATATTGTGTAATTAAGTAGTGAAACTTAATTTTTAATGAAATTATTCGAAATTATTTGTGTGTGCCTGCGTGTTCTTATATCGCATGAATACTGAATTATATGGAATTTTGTTAAATGTCAGTATTTCGTATCCTTCACAACTTTTGAAATGAGAGTTCAATCAACCCTGGCTCCAGTATTCCTTGTGGGACAAGAAAATATTCCAAATCAGTAATTCACTTGTGAAAAGACGAAAATTTCTCTGCATATCTGTAATCGGGTAATGTTACTATTTTTAAACGCCCTGATGGCTTCCTGACATTTAAGCTCATATTAATGCATAGCATCATTCCAAATCAGGCATGCTTTTATCTGTTATGCCTACTCACGTACACTATTACACACACAGGAAACGCAGAACCATTTCACCACTAATGACCCATGTCTGTCTGCTGCTCTCCCAGACAAACACGCACCATATTTTCTCACCCAGGCAACACAAATGCAGAGCATCACAAAAGCGTACCATTCAACCCCGCGCACGTGGCTTCGCCCCTAAGACTAACATCATTTGCAACGAGGCTTTAGACCCAACAACCCTTAGCTGCATCCCACCCATCTGGATTCCATTCAGGGATGGCCCTGATCTCGTTAGACCCCCCGCTGTTGATCTTGCTCCAGAAGATCTTGATGAAGGGGAGGAGTAAATTTAGAGAAAAAGAAGAACGGAACAGAACCAAATCAATCGCCACGCTTTGTTGGAAATGGAACCCCCCGCCCACCCATTTAATTTCCCAACCATGCAGCAACGGTTTCAATGCACTTGTTAGCAGAGGGCATCCCGTGGATCCCTTGCAAATGCAATCCAAAGTGTAATTACGATGGCAGGGTGAATTTTTAGCACTC
Source organism: Araneus ventricosus (assembly GCA_013235015.1). Lineage (NCBI taxonomy): Eukaryota > Metazoa > Arthropoda > Arachnida > Araneae > Araneidae > Araneus > Araneus ventricosus. The sequence continues at coordinate 58,970 of BGPR01002322.1, forward strand.
TCTTTTCATCGAGGAACTTTATTTTGTTCTCATTGTGAGCTATCCGCGGATGCTTCGTCAATGGAAATGGAAATTCCGAGTTCGTTTGATGAGTCTTTGATTGGATTTCAGCGATATTCTTTGGGTACGATAGCAGAACCAACCAACTTGTATTTCGGCCCTTCTAGCGAAATCATACCTTTCGACATCACATTGGGGGAAGTTCAAGATGAGATTTTGGTTCATTTTCTTATATTTTCCCGAATGATAAGCTTTCGTGTTTTACTGATTTATCATCGATTTTACTTTCTGCGGGTGAACAGCCACCGTATAGAAGAATTTCTTTCTTTCTTTGGCTGAGATCAAAGTGTAGTTCTGTATATAAGATGTTCTCTCTTTTTTATATTTGCTTTCCAGGGTACGAAAGAGAAAACATATTCTAATTATTAAAAAGATGAATTATCTCGCGAATTTGATGAATATTGGCATTTCCCCTGAGTACTAATAAAAGAAACATTTTTAGAATGCCTAGTTGGTTTGACCAGCCTTTGATTGAATTTCAGTGATATTCTTTGGGTACGATAGCAGAACCAAACAACTTGTATTTCGGCCCTTCTAGCGAAATCATCCCTTTCGATATCACATTGGGGGATGCTCAAGATGAGATTTTGATTCGTTTTCTGATATTTTCCCGACAGATCAGCTTCTGTGTTTTACCTGTTTATCACAAATTTTTTACTTTCTGCGCGTAAACAGCTACTTTAAAGAATGATTTAAGTTTCACTTTTTTTCTTTTACTTTCTCGTATACCAAGTAGCAAACGTATTATAATTGTCAAAAAACCAGTTATTTCGTGATTTTGATAAATATTGAAGACTAAAGCCTCCCTTGAGTCCGAAAAAGAAGAATTTTAATATTCTCTGTGTGTGTAGTATTTTAACCTGTTAATGCCCAACTTAGCATTTTTAAAGGATAGATTTCAATAAATGTCTTTTAACTTGTATTAAAAACATCAAGATAGCTGCGAAGTAAGATAAATTTAAAAAAAATTCGATTGGGAGATTTTTTTTATTATCATAAACGCTTAAGGACTTATCCCAAGTTAACTTGTAATAAAAACCGTAGGTTCGAAAATAACTCGGTCCTTAAGCGGTTAAAGAAAAATTATCAAAAACTTGGCATAAAAAAATCTTAAAAACTTTTTTACAGATATATATTAAAATGTTTTTAAATATATTAAAATATCAGAAGATAAAGATTATTTTCATATCCCTTGCATTACCTTGAAAATATATCAAAGGAAAAGAAATAAATAAAAATGACGACACTTTAGAAATCTGGCTAAATGGTCTGTTGAAAATTGTTTATGAATTTGGAAATTCATATTGATTTGTTACGCAAAGAAAATAAGAAAAAACGGAATGTGTTCACTTTAGCCTCGGAAGTTAAATGTAACAGTCCTATAAATAGGACGTTGGGCGTTAACGGGTTGGGAAATAAGAAGCTCTTTTAGAGCAGACCTCGTAATGTTGAACATTGGTCAGATAAGCAGAACATAGCCTGAGCCGACACGGCTTCTCAAAATTTCCACACAACATCAACAGGGGACATTTGTCTCTTACAGATTTGAAAAGACTCACGTCTCTTTACACGGTTGTTTCTCAGTGAAATTGGTTCTCGAAATATCGAGTTTTACATAACTTTCTAGAAAACTTTATAAGTTTCAATTTTATGTACCGCGAAGAATTTGAAAGTTGCACAAATGTTTTAAGAATATCTAGTACCTGGAGGGGTATTCTTAATAATATTTTCACAGTCAAAATATAGAAATTGTGAACACTTTTTCATATGTTATTTATGTTCATTTTATGCTTGAGAGTTAAAAATTATTAATTCATAAGTTTTTAAAAATTTAAAAAGCGAACATAGATGCAGTTTTCTTTCCGTCAATTTAAAAAACAATCTTTTAGAGGCAGTTTGTCCAAAAGAATGAAAGGCAGTTATTATAAAATTGATTTAAAAAAAACTTCCATTGTAGATATTCGAACACGAAAAGGAATTCATGGCATTTTATCTTTTTTGACTATATACATGGTTAGAAAATCAATAAATGCATATTTCTGTTTAGTTTTGAAAACTTCTAATTATGTAGTGCAGATATGCATTGTGCATGGCCCGTCCACATTTCTTTGCAAACCCAAATCTTGCAAGTTTTATTTTCCTTCGAGTGTTTTTCGAAATATGCAACTTTCATAAACATGGAAGTAATAATTTTCACTTCTTTTCGCCTAAGCGGAATCGATAATGAACAATTTCGTAAACATTTATTCAAATGACTTTGAGTGAAAGCCGAGATGATTTCTCAGAGAAGTTGTTTATTGCGAAAGTTACTTTTTTGAAGTTATTATACAAAAATTATTTGCATATTAATAAGTTATGCATTATTCATATTGGGATGTATTGAAAGCAATCATCACAAAGAAAATTCAGATACATAATTTTTTAAAAAAATTTCTATGCTGGATATATTTTAACAAAAAATCATCTACAATGTATAGACATTTTCACATTTCATTTGTTTTTCTTATATGGTGGTTCAATTCAAATTGGCTGATTTTAATTGCTATGAACAAAAATAAGCTAATGTAAACATTAAAGGTTAAATTTATAAAAAATGATGAAATTGCTATTTTTTTAATATTACGTTTTAAAGCATCACATAAATATATTTACAAAAAATAAAGTATGCCTTGTTCGTCGAAATTTTTCACTATTAAAATTATTAGTATTTATTCACTATTAAATTCAACAAAAATGATGATTTCGCATTATTCTTTTATGAACAAAAAAGTAATTTCAAGAGTTGATAATAAGTATAAACATGAATAATATGAATACATCAGATAAAAAATGAAGATTAATAAGATAAAGTATAGAAGATAAAAAAAAATCCTCTTTATCATGACAAACAATAAAATTTTTATAGTGAAAACAGTAAATTGTTTCTTATTATTTTTATTGTATAATAAGAATTATAATTGAAAAATTATATTTTACAATAGAACTGGAGTGTTGTGACAATGTTTTGATCTATTTTTATCCCAAATGTTCTTTAGTAAAAGGACAAGAATACGCTTTTATTAATAAATCATTTTTATATGCATATTTTCGTTTCCTGCCTAATATTTATAAAAGTAATGCTATATTGGTCTCGCTAATTTATAATTCACGATAAAAATACTTGTTGCATTATTTTATAATTTAATAGTTCCGTAACAGTTTACACCTTTTTAACCGGTATTTAAATTAGGATTAATATGTTCAATAATTTATTTTTCATTAATTTTTATAACATGCCAATCGACGAGTTTTCTGTTTTGTTTATTTGCTGTAAAATAGAACTTCCGCTATTCTGACCGACTTCCGGTGTTGATGCTATGTCTATGGAAATCTTCAAAATTTCAACATTCTGTTTGAATATGTTAATTAATATTTAAAGAAGAGTTTTTTTAACATAATGGCTTAAGGATACTTTGAAATTATTAAATTTCATGTTCCTATTGCTGTAGCACTCAATGTTTACTTAAAATAATAGCCTCATTTTGTGGAAAGTCTGAAATAATTGCTCGTTGTCGCTCTTTTTGGCGACTTCTAATGATTGTTTGGCGATTAAGGTTTTAACCATACGATTTAGATAATCACTGACGTTTAAATTTTTAACCAAAAGATTTATCTAATTACGGTCGTTCCATTTAGAGTTCAACCGTTTTAACCAAACGTTTTAACAGCTTTTTTTAAACCAATTTAAATAAAAACGACTACACGACCTCAAAGAACACAGAATTCTACCCTTTGTGTAGTAAAGAAAGAACCAATTCAAACTTGGCGCTTGAGACAGTATTCAAATGGATTTAGCTATTGCTTCTATTGGAGGGTTACCGGAAAACGGTCGGTCTGTGAATCTAAATAAACAAACCAAAAAACTCGGATATATTATACGAACAGCAACTTAGACCGAAATCGTTTGATATTTGTTTAAAATTAAACTCCATTCACCATGTAAGTAAATTGCATGTAAATAATTTATAACGTCTAAGATCAAATCCCTGAAGAAAGACATTTCTGAGGAATAATTAATTTATTTAAAATGAATGAATAAACTGATGCAATTTGAGAGACAGTGAATTTGATTCACCAATGCAAATTGTAATCCATAGACTTTCATTTAAATTTCCAAGTAAAAAAATGAACGAAAAACTTGAAAACAGTCCAGAAAGTTCCTAGACATTAGAAAACAATTGAATATATTGCAGTATATTCAATATATCAACAATTTATTAACTTCGAATGCGACTGTGTTCGTTGACATACACTAACAACGAATCAAATTCAGTTCAAGAATTTCATATTTTTTCCCGCTAGTTTTAAACTAGAATTTACATGATTCTAGTGTCATCCAAGTGCAGTTCGATTTCAAAAAATTTCTTAAGAGTGTAAAAAATTCATAAGAGTGCAATTATTGCCTAATTCTATAAATAATCAGTCATCTGACGTCCCTAAAATTGCAGTTTGATCATAATTACTTTAAGGCGATTTCGCGTGAAAAAAGAACTCCAAACACTAAACTTCCTTTTCGAACCACTATTCGGAAAAAAGTTCTAGAGTAGATTATCAATCTCGTCTAATCTCAAACCGGTTCATCTCAAATTACGACACATGTAAAATAAAATCCAACTAGCAATAACTAGCGCAGCCTTAGAAGTAGAATCTAAGCTGCAATAAAACTCAACTCCGTTTAACAAAATTATGTATTACTATTATGCCTGTTTAAAAATCCTTTTCTCTGTGATGTCAACTAAATTCGTCTGAAATTTCAACCGATTTTTAGGTAGTTTAAAGTTAAAGCAAAGATAATTGTACCTTCAAAGAGAAGAGTATACCAAAAAACTCTTGAAAGTACCACTCTATGGTTATTTTTTATTCAGTGAATCATGCGACGTCGCTCGAATTAAAATGCAAATACTTTATGCTACTTTCTTACGAAACATGAATTAATACTTTAAAAGGAAATAAGACATCAATTTGTGGATCCTCCCCTTAGAATTTACACTTTAATAAAACTCAATCCGCGTAAACAAAAATATTTATTCTGGAATGTAAATTAATTCATCTAAAATTTTAATCGGTTTTTAGTTCGTTTAAAATTAGAAAAATCATAATGGGAACCTTCAAAGAGAATAGAATATTAAAAATTTATAAAAAAATACTATTCGATAGTTATTTTTTCACAGAGAATCATACGCCGCCGCTTGAATTACAATATAATAATAAATACCTTATGCCGTTTTCTTATAAATAATTGAAATTAATACTTCAAAAGAATACAAAAATCAATTTGTGGGCCTATCGATTACAATTTAAACTGCAATAAAACTCAACTCCCTCAAACGAAAATATGAATTACTATTAAGCTTCTTTTCAAAATCATTTTCCTACTAATGTAAATTAAAATGTCTGAAATTTAAATGGATTTTTAGCTAGTTTAAAATTAGGAAAACGATAAATGAATTTTCCAAGAGAAGAAAATATATATAAAAAAATTAAATAAAACTGTCTGGTTACTTTTTGAATAGTGAATCATAGAACGTCGCTTGAAATATAATGCAGACATAAATATTCGTCTAAAATTTCAGTCGATATTTAGCCAATTTAAAATTAGAAAAAAGTATAATCGTGCCTTCCAAAAGAAGAGAATATTAATAAAAAACTTTTAAAAATACCTCTTTGTGGTTATTTTTTACACAGTGAATCATACGACGTCGCTTGAATTATAATGCAATCATAAATATCTTATGCCACTTTCCTATGAAATGTGAGACCAAACACTGGTGCAAAAGTAATTTTCTTGTCATCAATGTAATGTTCCTTCGATATACGCCTTCTATAAAAGCAAAAATCGGCATTAATAAAAAAGGAGGGAAAATGCCCGAAGGTAATTTAAAGAATCGCGAGAGAAGGAATGGATATTACAATTGGAATAATTGGATTTTTATATGAATCGAAGGATTATTATTGCTTTGTTATTTTAGAAAAACAAATTAAGTTTGATGTTTGATGCGCATATATTACATCCTTCGATGGGGTATTGTCAATATCTTGGGGCGCAAGTCTCATTTGGGCTTCATTTTTTTCTTCTAGAAAAATCTCTATAAGAAACTTTAAAAATAAGTGACGACTGAATAAAAAATGAGTTTATGATTACAAATTGATGCTCTTGAATCACAAATTTAATTTTGCGTTCGTTGTATCAGAAGAATGCTTTTAGGATCGTCAAAAATATCACAGAGATTGCTTGGTAATCAAGAAACCATAATATATGTAATGATATTTTCATGGGAGGGGGAGATGATCAATACGAATAACGGGTTAGTTCATTGTTCAACGAAATGAAGCATTTCCCCTATGCTTCTTTAAATGCTACGTGATATGTTTTGAAATATGCATTTCAATTAATAGATATTAAAAATAAGAATATAGGAAATGAATATCAATGAATATTTGGATTAGAAGCAATTTGCAAGGAAATACAGAAATGCTTATGTGTTTGCATAAATATTTGACTATGGTATAAATAAATTAAATTGAATGAGTTTTTTTCATTTTAGAATTGTTTTTGTCGAATTGATTCTTTTAATTGAATAAATTAATTTTTAATTTATTCTATTAAAAGAATCAATTCAATGATTATGTAAAATCTAAAACATATAATGTATAATTTTAGTTTCTCCGGATGTATTCGATCCGGCATTAAGGTATGGAAAGTCGAAATTTATGGCTCCAAACTTCACTTCAGTTATTTGCTATTTGTGATTCAAACTACTTTATTTTAACTATTTTTGAATACATAAATATTCATGAAATAAATAAAAATACTAATAAAGGGAATTTTATTTGTGGAAGAGTTAAAAATGCAAAAATAATAGCAGACAACGATAAGAAGTAAGAATCCGTTGGATGACTTCGTCAGAAGCCATTCATCCATGCAGATTCAAAACTGTTTTGTTGGATATTCATCCTTATTCTTTATCTTTTTAGATATTCAATAAATATTTATGAGTAATTAAATGCAGCTGAATTTGCGAAAATGCTATTTAATAAGTTGTACAATTTTCGTTAAGTAAAAGTCATCATAAAGAAATACAAAAAAAATCTAAGTATTCAAATTTCAAAAAATTAATTCTCAAATTTCTAAAGCTGAATTTAGCAGATTAATTAAAACCCTTCGTTATAAATTTTGAAGATTTAATATAAATTATACACTGCTCTATTCTACTAAACAAAAAAACTGCATAATAGATACCGAAGATTAATTTGAAATCCTATACGGATCTGCAGGAAATAAGTAATTGAAGTTGAATGAGATTTTACTAACATAATTCTTGATGTTAAGAATGGGAACATTCAGTTTTAATGGTTTTTGTAGAACTATTACTTATTTAAATACAAAATTAATTCATCCATAAATTATTACGCTCTTCAAACGGATGAAGCAATGCGGCATGCATTCTAGTTGTAATTAAAATATTTAATATATAGATATGAATGATTTAATATTTACGGATTATCTGAATATTGCAAGAATAGTTCTGTTTAAAATGAATGCAAATTTTAGATGTCACGATTTTTTTAGATAAGACCAATTCCAAGCAAAGTATCATTTGAGCGAAAAAAAAATAACTGGACGACCCACACGCAATATTATAGAAAGAAAATCTTTGCTCATTTAGAATTAGATTAGATGTTATCTTTCAATTTAGATCATTCAAACTAAACTACTTAAACTGCGAGAAACAATCCATAGTTCCTTATAAATTTAACCCATTATATGCCAAAACTATTTTATTACACTTTTTCAAAAAAATTACATTAATATGATAAAATGAATGAAATATGAAAAAAACGCTATTTCCGAAACTTTTAATTAAAGTGATTTATTAATTTTTAATTCGAATTAATTATCTTTTAAATTAGAAAAATGAGTTTTATTGGACTTGTGCCTTTTATAGCAGTCAACTCAACACTCATATGTAACAATCAAAGCTAAAAATTGTTCTGTTTAGGTGAAAATAAAAAGAAAACACGCGAAACGAAAAATGGACAAAAGCAGATAATGGGTTAAAGTATAGTTTTTAGATGTTAATAAATATAAAGAAATATTTACCTTACTGAACATTAATATAAATGGCGCAAAATTTTAGTCATTAGATCTTTTTTCTGTGAATTCAATTTTTGTTTCATAAATTGCTATTCTATTTCAAAAATAATTAATGAATTTTTTACATTATATATTGTATTAAATAATTCTTCTTCTGATATATAATTTAATGGTAATTTCAAAACAAGCAATCTTACGATTAATCTAAACGCAAATATACACTTTTCCCAAAAAACATTTCCATAGTTTTGACGATTTGTATATTAAGCTGAATATTAAGCTGATACCAAATCTTTGGTGGATGAAGATGGTAAATTTTCGTCAATCTTTGAAAACCGTTTTTCTTTCGATATCAAATTAATGGTTGTATGAATATCCAATATCAAATCAAAGAAACATGTGACCCCATTCAGTCCTCTTACAACATGTCATTCTGCTGTCGTGATTTCGATAAAACGCAGTGTGAAAATTGCGACATCCATTCGGAATAGGACAATTTGCCAACACGATTCCGACAAAATATGGTGCAAAAAATGCTATTTCCTTGTAACATGATACGAAAATTGGATCATTTGTCATATAAGATGATTTCGACAAAACGAATCAACCTGCGTTTCCGAACAGATAAAGAGAATGAATCTTAAAACGTTTATCCTAAAACAGATTTAAAGTTTTATTTTTTAAATCCAGGTTTAAATATACTTACTGAAACATATATACGTCATGCAACTCGAAGAGAATCAGCTTAGACATATAAACTCGCAAATAGACATTATTTCTCATTTCGAAGATAGACCTTTAAATTGCCTTTATCATTAACGTCTATAAAAATGCGTGGATAACAAATGAGGAAGAGAAACATCTGTACTGATAATAAAAGCGAATTTGTGTCTGTCTGGCACTCTACAAGGCAGATTGTTTGCAGACCTAGAGTGAGCATAATTGGCAAAAACATACTATAGAGGGTGAAATTGTATAACTGGGAGCAATTTTTTTTAAAATTTTCTCAAACCTTTAGAAATATACCATCGCACGAACACGACTTTTACACCAACAAATTTTAGAAAATTAACTTTCCTATAATATCAGTTTAGTTTTCGTGAAAGGTTTCGCCCGTTTTTAACAATTTTATTCGTAACATCAAGAGATGAAAAATTCCTTAGGCATTAAAAAATCGAAAAACTATCAGACTAAAACATTGTATGCGGTATAAGCGGTCGATGCAAACGGGAAAAAGATTATTCCTGATATTGGCTGATAGGAATAAATCGAGATGTGACAATTACTGACTACGATTGAGATTTATTTTTTGCATGACAAAAAGGTAGTGCAAAATGTCACAGACAGAAGGCGTTACAAATATAGACTTCTTTTGAAATATGAAAATTAGCCTATTATTTATATACCTATATGCTCCCAACAATTCAATCCTGTGACTTCTAATTACGAATATTGCTTGGCGAGTTTGAAAAAAATGTTAAGTATACGTCAGAAAAGACATTGTTAGTTTTCATGTTAATCATGAATCATTCTAGACTCTTTTGTAAAAATTTTAACTGCAGAAGAATATGAAAATTGGAAAATATCCTTTGACACTTATAAAGGCCTAATAAAGATTGTTAAGTGATTTGGAAAAATTAGCCTTTTTGGAGGATAGTAGCAATCCGGAAAACCACATATAGCTGAATCTCGTTTTCTCCTGCGGATATCACTGTCGCTGGCGTTGTGATTCGTTTGCAATGTATTGTGGTGGATGCCATGTCGAACACGTGTTGTAATACAAATGTTAAAATTGTTATTTATTTTGTGCACCTATTGGTTCACTTACATAAACGTCCCCTACCGGTGATTTTTTTACATTAAAATTTTCGTGCAATAATGAAAAAAAACATGGGCATAAATGCTTACCCCATTAACCGATCCCAATAGTTTTTCAAAGTTTTATGTTTTTTCTAAAATGTCCTCGGACTTTTTGATCACCTGGTAATTTAAAAACATATATTCGGTCACAATAACATTAACTCTGCTATTGGTAGTTTCTATTTTTAGCATTAATTTTTTAAACTTTAATTTCTACTATGTATTTGCCTTTCTTTGTACCTGAAAACTGAAAGCACATAAAAAGCGTTATATTAAGTATATTCAAAATATTTAAATGCTTTGATTTCACGACTATTTAGCTTTTATTTTTATCACATACAGATGCAATTTGGCTGTAAATCTTTGAATGACAAAATTTATTGAGATTTAAAGGGGCTTTTTTGAAATTTTAAACTTCATCTCAAAAGAAATGGCCTTATTTTGTTACTTAATTTAACATATGCTTTTGAACTCGTTTCCTAAATTTAAACTGATTTTTACCATACCTCAACCTTGGTAAAATATTGTAAAAAAATCCTCCCTGAGAATTATTTTCAGGCTTAAGAATTACCGATTGTTCCCTCAACTCAATATTTCACAGGGGATGATTTTTTAGTGCTTCGTAAATAAAATAAATCACACAGATTTTCGGTCCCTACAGGCTCATTTGAATTGGAAATGAGAAACAAATCTTCCAAAGGTGAGTTTACCGATTTTTTTTCGAAACAAATAAGAAGTTAATTTTCTATTTCTTCGTCGCCATCTTTTTTATTTTATTTAAACACATTTTACTTCTCACGACACTTTGTGTGTTTATTAGAAAATACGACATGTTTGCTCTAAGGGCTTATTAAACTCTAGAAACTGTGAAATCACGTCCCGGAGCAAATTTAAATATGCTAGGGGAGCTCCAGTTTTAATTAGTTTAGATGGGGGTATTTTGGTTTCTGATTACTTTAAAGAAAATAAATCTTTTTTCTGCTATGTAGTAAGGACTTATACTTTAATATTTAAAAATGCATTTATTTAATTAGTTATATATTATTATCCTGAAATGTGGTACATATTTTTGTGTATTGGTCTTGGTTTAATCCATAATCTCACTTCTTGCTCTGTACCTTCTGGTTAGTCCCAATGGAAGATTTGACTTCTCTATCTTGCTTACTCACCTCTGCCAGTGGCTGCCACTAAGTACTTTCTGGTAATTAATAAAACGAAGGGATCTCATCAAAATGAAGGTACTTTTTTAGATATTAAAATAGAAATTCTTAAACAAAAAACTTTGATTGGTATTTTTGATAAAAGAGCTGAATTTAATTTCAAGTGTAAAAATCTTTGTGATTATTATTCCAATATAGATTCTAGGGTTTTTAGAAAGGTAATTTTTAGTCAAGCTCACAGAATTAAAAAAAATAGCAATAATAGAAATGATTTTCAAGTGGCTTCAAATGTTTTTTTAAAAAATCTCAATGATAACTATTTCCCTTTTAATATCCACGGCATTAAAGATCTTATCCTTGAAAGCAGTCTGGAATATAAAATCAAAAAAAAAAAAAGATTCCCTACCCTTACTGTTTTTCCTCCTGTTTTTCTTTTCTTTTTCGAATACAGATGACGCCATGGTTCTAGTCTTTCTTTACAAAGAGAAATAGGGGAATTTCTTAATTATGCGGAAAGTTCGCGTTGGTTTGTAATAAAAATTAGGGAATTTTCTCTATATTCTAAGTGTGGGGTAATTTTATTTTATGAAAGTTGTTATTCAACTCGATGGCTAATATTTTTATTTCAATCTTTTTAGGTTTTTATGTTTGTGTTTCGTTTCCCTTTCTCTTTTAAAATATTGCTTATTAGATAATACTGAACTCCTTTGTCTTTTGCAGGGAAATTTGGGGCTAAGAGAAGCTATTTTTGGCGTAATGCAAGCTTCTGACAGAAAACTTTTCCAAATATTTTGAATTCATTTCGAATTTAGTCCTTAGCTCTTGACAAAGTGGACTAAAATGGATTGCTTGTTTGTTTAATTCGATTCTCTCAGAGTATTTTTCTTAATTGTTTTGCTTTCTTTGAATGATTTTGATTTCCATACTTTCTGGTATACGATGTTTGTAAAGGAAAAGAGCTAAGAACCCTTCAAATAATAATAATTTTTTTAAAAAATAAGGGTTTTTTTGTTGTTTAAATGATAAAAATCACATTTCTTACTGCTTTCTTACTGAAATTAATTAAATGTAAAAATCGAAACTTGAGTTTGTGATTTTTATTTAATAATGATATGAGAACGGTGTCTGAGAAAATGACAGATGTAGCGGTTAAAATTCACTGCCTTCTCCTTTTTATGGTAGGTGGCGCTACTAGAGCCATCCGTGTTTTTCCCATGATGCATCTCTCTCTTCTTCTTCTGTGTACTTGTCTTGTGTTGTTGTTCTCTGTCTTGCGTTTTGTAACTTTTAATGTACTGTGTCGTGGAACTTAGCCATCTAATAAGAATGGTTCCGGAAATTGAATTAATTCTTCAACAGCGATATTCCATATAAACACGAGTCTCGTCTCTCTACACATACTTGAATTTCATTAACTGAAGAGACTGTAAATAATGATACCAGAAGCACATTTCAGAAGTATCCAAATAAGGGACTTCATTGCATATAAATCCATTGATTCCTTTACATGAATAATATGTTATAGTTCTGCAAAATTAAGTTAAAAGTATGCCAGATACTTTCTCCATCATACATCAGGATACTAATTATATATACATCAGAATACTAATTATATCGTTTTGAGAAAGAGGCCTTTACTGGTAAAATGAAAACAATCTTACCCGCCTTTGAAGTCACATATGATGATATGCAAATGGCTCTAAATTTTGTTCATTATTTTCTGAAATCTGATCCTTCTGCCAGGATTACAGCTGTTGTTGGAATCAAGCACAAATTTCTTGGACAAGAAGACTTCGTTAGCGCTGATGTTAATATAGTCTGGCAGAGTCCAAGTAAATTATCTAAGAATTACCTAAGTAAATAATAGATAACTGATGTAGTATGTACAGGTCATTATATCTATTTATATCACCAGCTTACAGCAGATTTTGACGTGAAAACGTCTTTCCGCTGGTTACAGTGATAGTCAGTCGAACTTTCTTGTGTGACAAAATACCGTCAGATTTGAAACAATAATAACTACGAGAATAATAATGCGAAAAAAATGGTTGATCCCACAACGGATAGATCATATCTGTAAGAGTTTGTCGCATAGTATTTGTTTTGTCTTTGACGTCATCGTACCAGTGTAGGCACATGCGCGTGATTGTTATGAATTAGCTGTATGTAAGGTTATAAATAAGTGTAGCGTGGAAACGCGTTTAGCTAGGAGGTTGATGTGGATTCTAGTGTCATTTTAAAGAGCTTGGGAAGTATTACTAGTACCCAAAGTGAGACAATAAAAATATTTATCAGAATAAGTTAAAATAGGTATTAAATTGAAAATTTCAAACTCCGCATATTTTTGATTATAACATGCAGAGTTTTCTTCCGATTTGTACGAAATCTTCAGAATACTTGACAATAAATACGTAAAAGAAACATTGTATTAAAATTTGAATTCAAAAATTTGAATATTACGGGAAACATTATCATTTGTAGTAAGTAATGTTTTATTGCGCATGCGCGAAATATATTTCTATATACCGTCCACAGATGGCGCCATCAAAAGCCACTCTAAATAAAACCTGAGAAAGGCGCAGTTTTGAGTCCGCGCCCTAGATTTTTCGTGAAAACTTCGGGATAAAATCATAAAACAAGTATTTCGTATTAATATGTAATTCAATTATCAATCTCTTTAATACAATATTTATACAGAGTAGTATAATGGTTACAGAACAGAGCAAGTTTATCGCATGTAGCAAGGGTTTGTGGTAGCGCGGACCCGAATTGCGCCTTTCTTACGTTTCTTTTTTAGCATTTTTATATTTCAAAGTATATCTGGAAACCGAAACTGTTTATCAAATTACTTTTAGTAAGACGATTTTGCAGCAATGTGAATAAGATTTTCCATGACATGCTGATGATATATCATCATATGGAAAGAAACATGAAAGCGACTTTGTTATTATGGTTGAAATCTGCTTCCCATTATCGTCTTATCACCAACGACTGTACGGTGAAATTCGCAGTTGATATGGATGTAAGCTACGAATACAGTCAAATATGTTGTTGTGTAAGCAGCGATCTAGCTGAATTACTGATTTGGCGACCATATCGGAAAGTAGATTCAAACGTTCATTTCATTGAATCTACTCTTCCAATGTCATTACCAATTGTGCTCATTTCATCTCGATTTTCATTACGAACTACTTTACGAAAGAAGTAGCATATTTTTACATGACCAATTATATAAAATAAGATTTATTTAGTTTTGTTACAGTGAATAATAACTGATTCAACAGATAATTCAATAAATGTAGTAAAATTTATATTTATTAGCCTGCTTTATTAAAAATTTCCTTTTTACAGATGCAACCAGTGAGAGCATTTATGGCCCAACTGTTTACCATCATCAGATCGAAGAGACTACTTGCAGAAGATGAATGGTAAAATGGTTTCGGCGTCGCTGTTCCGAACTGCGTAGGTTA
>BGPR01002322.1:73663-84079 GCA_013235015.1 Araneus ventricosus
GATCGAAGAGACTACTTGCAGAAGACGAATGGTAAAATGGTTTCGGCGTCGCTGTTCCGAACTGCGTAGGTTGTTCACGAGGTGTCTATCCTGCGTCAAATAGATTAACAAAACCATCATCAGATCGAAGAGACTACCTGCAGAAGACGAATGGGAAAATGGATTGAGGGGATTCTTTAAAAAATTATTAATTAACCACAGTTCTTATTCACTTCTATCTTTCAGAATGTCAGCTTCTACGGATTTAAAGGAGCATCCAGAAGAAGATTCCATTCTTGAAGATTCTTCAATACCCTCGGTTGTACCATTGCGAATGTCAGATTCTAAGGACTGAAAATGTAATTGAGATGGAGTAAATTCTTGAAAATTCTTCATTACTCTCAGTCTACACTTTGAAATGTCAGATTCTACTACTAAAAAAGGAAATTGAGATGGAGTGGATTCTTAAAAATTATACATTAACCACAGTTCTTATTCACTTCTATCTTTCAGAATGTCAGCTAATGCAGAATTAAAGGGGCATTCAGAAGAAGATTCCATTCTTGAAGATTTGTCATTTCCCTCGGTTCTACCATTGCGAATGTTAGATTCTATGGACTGAAAATGGAAATGAGATGGAGTAAATTCTTAAAACTTCTTCATTACCCTCAGTCCTACCTTTTGAAACGTCAGATTCTATGTACTGAAAAATTTATTTATTTATTTATTCAAAGAAAGCACACTACAGAGATGACTCCATTTACAGAGTGCATGATCAAAAACATACAAAACACACAAGCCACAAAGTGATTTAAAACACAAAGAAAACAAAGTAACTGCAGAGAATACAACAGTTCAAAGCTCAAAACCTCATCAAAAAATGTAAACACATAAATGTTTTAAAATGAAAACACGCAATTACAAAAGCACTAAAAATACACTGAGGCTCCAAAAGTCCATGTTGCACACCGTCACATTAAAATTATAAAAAAATCACAATTTTTTTAAAAAAAATTAAAACACCAAATCAAAAAACCATTAAAAAAGCAAGAGACAAAAAGTCAAACACTAGATCAATGTATAAAAATCTTAATATGTATAGTCAAGACTAAGAAAAGCAAAGAAATCAGGTCATGTATTTAAAAGTTGAAAACAATTCGATTTAAAAACCGTAGGAGACATATCATAAATGTCCAGTTCACCAGAGATTTTGTTAAAAGTCTTATAAAATTTATACAACGAGAACCTGTCAATATAATTAAATCTAGAATACACATTAGGAAAAGAACCCTGGTTCCTCAAAGATCTGGCAGGCACAGCGAAATTTATAGCTCTCAGTATATCAGTACAATCGATCGAACCGTTAATTACCTCGTAAAAGAAAAGAACACATGAAACATCTCGTCTGGAATACAAACTAGGTATATTAAACATATCACGTAGACAGGAAGAAAATATATCTTGTAAGTAAATTCCATTTTTCTTGTAAAGCAAATATCTCAAGAAGTTGTTTTGAATTCTCTCAATAATTTCAATTTTATTTCGGTAATTGGGATCCCAAATAATACTACAATATTCCAGACTGGATCGTACATGAGCGTAGTATAGAACCTTCAGGGCAATTTCACTCGAAAATTCCTTAGTTTTGCGTTTAAGAATTCCAAGTCTACGATATGCCTTAGAGACCATGGAATTAATGTGTTGGGAAAAATCAAGTTTAATGTCAAAGATGATACCTAGATCCGTGACTGAATCAGAGCGTGATAGAACAAGATCATTGATTTTATAAACATGATTCAAGGGCTGAGATTTTCTAGTATAACTAAGAATACTACATTTTTCAATGTTCAGGTGTAACTTGTTGACTGTGCACCACTTAAAAAGACAATCAAGGTCACTCTGCAGAAGGACAGCATCTAGATTGGAATTCATTGAACTAAACAATTTCAAGTCGTCAGCAAATAAAAGACACTCAGAGTACTTAAAAACACTAGTAAGGTCATTAATGAATAAAATAAAAAGTAGAGGTCCAAGATTAGAGCCCTGTGGGACACCGGAAGTACCCGAGAATTCACGTGAAACAGGCACGTGAAAAATGGCATTGAGATGGAGTGGATTCTTAAAAATTATTCATTAACCTCGGTTATATTCACTTCTATCATTCGGAATGTCAACTTGTACGGATTTAAAGGGGCATCCAGAAGGAAATTGTTCTACTTTCAAAAATCCACCAGTTCCTACCTGTTTCACTTTTTTAAGACACTTTTGTTACTAAAATAGATATTAGGTCCCATTGACTATAATGTTCGATAGCCGACATGACGTACCATGCGTCATATAGAAAGAAGCACCTTTTTTCCACTGCATAGCTTTCTTCTATTGATTTTATAACTTAGTTCAGTTTTTTTTGTAAATACATCCTAAAACAATCGTTATCACAAAACAAGAAATATTAAATGCCTTTAGAAGCGGAGCCTGTATAATACCTTTCGCAGGTTAAAAAAAAAGAAATAATGATAAAAATCAAAAAGAAAAAAAAGAAATAATTTTATTTTGCATTGAAAAGAAAATAATGTTACTTTTAGGTTCGGTTAATAATTAAAATTTTTCACACAGGCACCAAGCAGAATTCGAT
The DNA here is from genome assembly GCA_013235015.1 of Araneus ventricosus. NCBI lineage: Eukaryota > Metazoa > Arthropoda > Arachnida > Araneae > Araneidae > Araneus > Araneus ventricosus. Next base: position 76,278 of record BGPR01002322.1, read on the forward strand.
AACAAAAGAAGTAGTTTGGATCTCATCACTTAGCTGAAATCAATGCCTGAAAAAAATTTGAAATTTTTAAATCTGAAAAAATAATCGTGTTAAATAATAATTTACCTAATTAATTTCTCATATTTTACTGCAAGAAAGTCCCTGAAAAATATGAAACAAAAAACACTTATTTGAAAAGAAAAAGAGTTACAATATTCACAGTAACAAAAAAGTTAATATTTTTAGTTTAGTGAATTAATGTGCTAGCTTACTATTCGTGTACTAGCTGCTGAAATAAGAAGAATTCGACTTTCAGCTGCACAAAAAGTTGTTTGGCAAAAATTGATCTGTTAATAAAAAGATCTTTTTCTTTAGTTTAAAGTTTCTACTTTAATTTCTAATTAACATTCATTTGTATATTTATGATAAAAAAGAACACGTATAGAATAAAAAAGTCAGAAAAATTATCTTTGATTTTTAAACATTTTATGAAAAAAAAATTAAGTATTCGAATTTCTCCATTTTAATATAAAATTTATATCAAAATAAATTAGATCTTTAGAGTATTGAATGAAACAATTTCAATTTTTTGTATTGTTGATCAACCTAATACTGTATTTTTTATCGGTATAAGTTAAGCATTATTTTAACAGCAGAAAAGAGAAATGCAGAAGTTTCTTCTATTTGCGTAGGTACAAGTAAGCATAGCAATTCAACAAGTTCAACATTTCAGTTTACAAACTGCTTTATTGGATAAATTTAATAAGATATCAAATTAGATCAACAATATAGTAAAGATTTTTAATAAAGTTAATGTATTAATAAAGTCATGTATTTAATGAATTATTGCAATTGGTGCAGATGTACTGAAATGTTTTATAAATAATTAGTTAGTTAGATATTTGAAAACTTTCCGTTGCTGGACAATAAATATTTATCTGAAAACTTGAAGTTAAAGTGTTTGGGAAACACTTTTCATAACCCAATTGCGTTTTGTTAATCAACAACTGCTGCTAACTAAGTTGGGAATTAGCTGCTTATAATAAAGAAATTTAATAAAAAATCTTCCTAAAAGAAGTTGTTTTACAGAAAAATTAAATTTCTTCAATTTTACGGCGTAGCTAATGTTGATGTACCTGTAGATGCATTGCGATGCCTATAAAATTAACCATTAGTTGGAGGGGCTGGCGTACAGAGTACGCCAGTGATTTATTTCTTGCTGGACATTTTCGATTGTACTTACTTAAACCCTCTAACCTAATAGGAACACCCCTCGAGTACAATATATCTAGCCCATTCTAAGCATTTTTGCGTTAACGTCGCGTTGTCAAACTCAGTACGTCAGAAACTTGTGCTACGTCATCAGATTCGAAGACAAAGACACGATAAATTACGAGAAGAAACTGATGTTAGCTCGAGTGAGAGGATTTTTCGACCTTTTCGGTGAACATGGCTAAAGTTTTATGCATCTGGTGACCAACTCACGATCGACGTAAAACTGGAACCCTTTCTTGAGAGATGCTCATTTATTCAACATATGCCCAATAAATGTTCTTCATTTTCTATTTTATCTGTCATTTTTTTCCTCTGTTTCTTTCTGTTGTGGTTCCTGAACAGATTAAAGTAATAAATGGGTAGAAATAGGGGGCAGAGGGTGGAAAAAACTGCCTGGCGTATTTTATACGCCGCCTCTCCAAATTGCGCCATACGCTAGCCCCTCCATCGAAAGGTTAATTGAGGCTTCATAAAACATGAAAAAGAGCGAAATTATTTTGAATAAAGAGCAGGTTTCCGATCGTAGCTTACTCGGTTTCAATAAACGTGGTGTCCATTGGCCCAGTAGTTTCTAATAGGCATATACTTCCAGTTGGAAAATTGCTTTAACTCTTTGAACCCGGCTAGAGCGAGAATTCAAGTGCCTCAAAAACTGGAGTAAATTTTCATTCGGGAAATCAGAATGAAATCCTCCCTTTATCTACAGAAATTCCAGGAGGAAGACACTCTCGGTTGCGCGATCAATTGTCAACAAAGAAAGTAACTAATTTTCTCCCGTAAAATTCACCCAGGCGCCCTAAACCGCCTGAGTCTGGCCTGTGTCGAATGAGGCGGTTTGAGGCGGAGTAGGGCTCAGAGGGTTAAATAACGTAAGGAATTATATTTTATGTTGTTTGAATCAAAAAATGAGCTGCTCAAAATTTACGAAGTCGAAATTTTTATACAGTTCCCCGGTTCTATTACTCATATTTAGTAAAGTCTTCGTCCAAGAGTTAAGACAAGCATGTGTCAAAATTGTTAAAAATTGCAATTCATGTTTCTTGTGGCTATAACATTTTGAAACAGGAAATTAACTTGTCATTTAAGAATTTATATAATTTCACACAAATATTAAAAGCAGAGGATTATAGCCGTCTTTTATAATATGCTTATGAAACTTTATTCCATAAGGTGAAATACGACAACGTCTAAGCCAAACTATTACAATGTATCAAAATGTTAACGCTTCCATCCTGTATTTCAAATATATCAAAATTTTTTCTTGTGACAAAGTCTAGACTGGGAATTTTCAGTGCCAGCTGAAAGATTTCTAATATTCTTCACCATCTTCAGCCAATACACTCAAAGTATTTTATCTAGATATTGGGATCCTAAGAATATACCCGTCACATCACATCGGGGGTTTCATTCAACAAAGAAGGGGTATGTATTCTGAATTGAAAGCGAAGCGCCATTTTTCAGTGCATGATGCTCAAGTGGTTTCATTCTCTTTTACTTTTTTTCTTCCTTCTTCTAAATCTATCCATCTCTTTATATCTATGTGTATATAGTGCAGCGTATATTTCTTCTCGTGAGTTGTATTTTGTTTCAAATAACAATGAATGAAATCATCCATCAGAGTGCTTAGTAGACCAGCTCGGAGAATTTTTTCTGGAAAATGGAAGAAAAAAAATGGAAGGAATAAGGGGTGTTTTGCAATGTTCTATCCAATTTTTCACGATATTTCAAATTTTCTGACTTTTTCTTTGAGGATTTAAGGGATAAGGCTTTTGCTAGGTTTGATGCTTTTGGCGTCAACGCCATCTTTCGGTGCTGTTGAAATAAGTTCACTTTATTTTCGCTGTAATTATTTTACTACATAAAATGCAACTAGTTTAGAAGCTATGTTTGGCATAATGGTAGCTTCTTGCAGAAACATTTCCCAATTATTATTTTGAATCTATTTGGAAGAGTCATTAGCCCTTGAAAAAGTGGACTAAAATGGATTCCTTGTTTGTTTTTGGTTTTATTAGATTACCTCTGAGCTTAATTTTTTATTTTTTGGCTAGCTTTGTTTGATCTTGATTTCTCTTGTTCTCTGTTTTTTGCTTTGCTGCTGCAATTGTGCGCTCCTTAAACATTGTATAAATTTTATCTAACTTTTCAAAAATTTTATTCTATAAATTTTATTGTTTATAAATAATAATAATTTTTGATGTTTTTTTTTTGCTCTTGTTTAAAGTTTAAATTAAGATTCTTTTTAAAATTTATTGTAATTTTTCTAGTTGATTGTTTTTAAGCTCAACTAGTTTTATATTTCCATGCAGAAGGAATTTCACTGCATTATAATGATATGAAACAAAATCAAGCCTTTTATTCTCTTTTATATTTAGATTCCATTTAATGGCTTGTATAAGAAGAACTGCTTCGAAAATGGAACATTTTTATCATATTAAGCTAACAAGTTGACCTTAGTTTATTGAATAAAGGAATACTGCTCTTACAAAATTCAACATTGTAAGGTCAAAATTATGGTCACAAAAAATGTTTCATCTCTACATCAGAAAAATATATATAGCCCAATTTTTGCGTATTTTATTGAAAAGATTTGACTTCCTTAACTGTCACTGTCATTTGTTTTACAGATAAAGAATTAGGCAAGTTTCTTTCTATAGACAAAGAAATAGACGTTAAACATCATCATTTTTGAGTATCATAATGATAATACAGTTTAGTAAAATTTTATTTCTTTAGAAAATAAACAAGATGCAAGAAATTGGTGTAAATTATTTTTCAGAACTCCTGCTTGCTTCGATCATTATACTAATGCATTCAAAAAGTTCCCAAACTTTTTAAATATTTTCCAAATACAAATGAATTGTATTATTTCCCGCAGAACATGTGAAGAGTGTCATGTGTTCTACTAGTCAGAACAGATTTCAGCCAATTCAAATGCGTACAGCGCATGCGTGTTATTCGTGATTACAGGCATCCGAAACTTCCCATCGTAGCAAAGTTCAAGTTATGTGTGCTCTATTACGATAAGGCGCCGGTTATCAGGTCCATTCTGGTGTCAAATTACCTTTCAAAACATGACATTTCTTAATTTCCACAAACAGATTATTCCCCTGATCTCTCCCCATTGATTTTTTTCCTCGGATGAAGATTTAGCATAAGGGGTCCTAGGACCAAAATTGAAACGCTCTGCCAATTTTTATCAAAATCCATCCTTAATATTCTTGTACTCGATTGTCTTCACATAACTATGAAACTCTACAAAAGGGAGCCATCTATATGAGTAGTGTCTTAAAAATGAATGTTGTCATTCTAGTTGAATAAAAACCTTATATACTTCTTTTAGTTATATCATTTATTTATCAACGCAATGCCACTTACGTCAAAGGAAAATATCAATATTTTTGGTTACTGTAATTATTTATACATCCGTTACCAATCTAGTCCAATTAAAAATTTTATTACACTCCCATTTATTTAGGTGCAATAGAAATGCTTTATTTCTGTTCGAAGCTCATTTTTTCTATTGTCTTTCAGTATATTCTAGAAACTCGAAAACTATTATCTAATGCTGAAATAATGTTAAATTCATGATCATTTCAATCTTTACGGCAAACAGAATTTTAAATCCAAAATATGGAGTGCAATTAGAAATTTATGTTCCTGTATTAAACCAATCATATCGCGATAAAACTTTTGTTCTTTTCAACAGAAACATTTCTTTATTGCGTCACCTTTGCATCACGTGTTGTTGAAATTATTTTTACTTTGTTGCGAATGAAATATAGAGATACGCTTCTGAATCGAATCTCCCAGTTATTCGTTCTCCATAGTTTATTGAAGGGCAAAGCAATATAGGAATTTTAAATTTAAATTATTTTGAATGATGTGATCTTTCTGATACCGACGATATAACTTTAAAAGATGGAATTATTTTCTTAAAAATGAAATTGTCGATTCACATATAAAATTCTGTTTATGATTTGAAGCTTTTGCAATCGCAATAAAGGAAAACATAATTTTAGCAATAGGCTACACTCTGCAGTTGGAAAAATTTAATGTAATTTCTTTTTAGGAGTATTGCCAGTATTGTAGGAGTTGCTCTCGTGAAATTCGTTGTTTCACTTAAAAGAAACTTTTAAAATATGGAGGTGTTGTTAAATATCTGTAAATCTGGAAGGAACTGCACCTTCCATTCATGTTAAATGAAGTTGGAAGGTATTGAACGCATCTTATGCATGGTTTAGTTATGTATCGTAAGGTTAAAATAAAAGTCACATATCCACTGCATTGCAATAGAGAGAGTTGATTTGTAAAAAAGTAGATTTTAAAATTTTCAAAACATCTTTCTTCCTGAAACTAGTAATAAATGAAATAACGAAAGTTATTTGTTAGCAATCTAAATTTCGATAAGAATGTTGCAGTCACACATTAAATGACTTATAAATTCAATCGATTTGAAGAATAAAATAAACTGTAGAATACCTTGTATTACAATAACTTATCCAAATCTGTTACCATCATCCAATATCATTTGAAGGAAAAAAGCTCATCTAGCTAAGAATAACACCGGAACAAATGCAACTCATAATCATTCCAAGAAGTCTAACGAATGAGAAGATATTCAAATTTAGCTTTTGTAAGGTTAAAAAGCTGAGTGTGAGAATGCAACTGATTACAGTAGCGTAATTACTAGAATATTACTACGAAATCCGATTGAATAATAATCGGAAGTTGAGAGGAATTTTATCGCCACTTATTTTAACCTTATTAATCGATAAAACTTTTTTTATCCTTCTTTTTTAAATGTTTTGAAATATAGATTTAACTTTTGTAAAGTTAGTGTTAGATTGCAAAAAATGCAACTACATCATTCTTCGGATTTGCCAGTAACTTTAAATAATTTAAATTTACTGGTAAAGCCGAAAAATGATGTAGTTGCATTTTTTGCAATCTAATAAATATGAAAAATTAAGATAATTAATAAAACTTTAAAAATTACCGTTGAAAATTTAAAAGTTGCCAAAGATGCCGCAAGATAATAAAGAAACTTTGGTGGCTAAAATTTAAATTATTTAAAGTTACTTGTAAAGCCGAAAAATGATGTAGTTGCATTTTTTGCAATCGAACAGTTAGAAAGCTGAGTGTGAGAATGCAACTGATTACAGTAGCGTAATTACTAGGATATTGCTACGAAATCCGATGGAATAATAAACATAAGCTGAGAGAAATTTTATCGTCACTTACTTTAATCTTATTCATCGATAATTTTTTTTATTCTTCTTTTGTAAATGTTTTGAAATACAGATTTAGCTTTTGTAAGGTTAGAAAACTGAATGTGAGAGTGCAACTGATTACAGTAGCCTAAGTACTAGGATATTGCTACGAAATCCGATGGAATAATAAACAGAAGTTAAGAGGAATTTTATCTTCACTTATGTTAACCTTATTCATCGATAAAACTTTTTTATTCTTTTTCTGTAAATGTTTTGAAATATAATTAGCATTTGAACAATAAAACATAAAGTTTATCTCTTTGAAATCTGATGAAGTGTTTGCATACTTGAAATAGGTTATGCATATTTTATTAGAATTTGTCATTTCTTCCATATTAGAAAACACCTTTGCAATGAAATTTTAAACATTTTTGAAAATTTAATCTTCTAAATTTGAAAAAAATACTTTAAAATTTAGCATAGAAAACAGCAGTGTGCATTTCATAATTTTTGCAGAAAGGAAATAAAAAAACACCATTTTCTAAATGGAAGTTTAATTTCAATCACAAAATGTTTCAAATCAAGAGAAAATATTCTAATTTGTTTACTATGATAGAATAAAATAGAAAAACGTAAAAATAAGCGTAATAACATTTATTCATGCCAAGAGCAGTTCCAAATTATTTTTTATTTAACAATATGAACATAGGCTTTATATTGCTGAAAAAATTTTAAACAGACAAATGCTTATAAATCAAATATTAAAATTTCATCATATGCGAAAAAAAGTAACCAAATATTTACATATTAATGTTTTTTAAAAAGAGGAATAACATTGAAAACTACATTATAATTTCAAAACAATCCATAAATTATTGAAAATTAAGTTTAAAAATCCTTTCATTTCATGAAATTTAATATGTCAAAGCGAAAGTAGTACTCAAATATTTCAATTTTATTGTTTTCTTAAAGAGGAATCACATAGAAAACTATATTGTAGTTTCAAAACATCCTTTAATTTATTGAGACTTAAATTTTCAAAAAATAATTTTATTTCATGAAATTTGAAATCTCAAAGCAAAAATAAAAATATTTATATTCCCTTATAATGTGCATTTAATGATTTATATAAATTCAGAATGAAACACAAAATTAGAATTTAAATTCGAAATTCCTTTTAACTATATTGAGAGCTTTTCGATGTATTAATAAGATTCTTTTATATATGAAAGGAATGATCAATTTATTTTATGTATCAAGGTAAAGAGTAATAGAAATAGAAATATTTATTTCCTCTCGGTGGATAACTTTTCAAAACATCCAGTTGAGGTTCTTTAG
>BGPR01002322.1:132064-183125 GCA_013235015.1 Araneus ventricosus
TTTTTCTTATTCCTCTTTTGTAAATGTTTTGAAATATAGATTTAACTTTTGTAAGGTTAGAAAGCTGAGTGTGAGAGTGCAACTGATTATAGTGGAATAAATACTGGGATATTGCTACGAAATACGATGGAATAATAAATAGAAGTTGAGAGGAATTTTATCGTCACTTATCTTAACCTTATTCATCGATAAAACTTCTTTTATTCTTCTGTTGTAAATGTTTTGAAATTCAGATTTAGCTTTTGTAAGGATAGAAAACTGAATATGAGAGTGCAACTGATTACACTAGGTACACTGTAAGTAATAGGATATTGCTACGAAATCCGATGGAATATTTAACAGAAGTTAAGAGGAATTTTATCGTCACTTATCTTAACCTTATTCAACGATAAAACTTTTTTATTCTTTTTCTTTAAATGTTTTGAAATATAATTATGATTTGAACAATGAAACATAAAGTTTATCTCTTTGAAATTTGATGAAATGTTTGCATACTTGAAATAGCTTATGCATATTTTATTCGAATTTGTCAATTCTTCTTTATTAGAAAACACCTTTGCAATGAAATTTTAAACATTTTTGAAAATTTAATCTTCTAAATTTGAAATTATATTCTAAAATTTAGCATCGAAGACAGAAGTTTGCATTTCATAGTTTTTGCAAAAGGGAAATAAAAAAACGCCATTTTCTAAATGGAAGTTTAATTTCAATCACAAAATTTTTCAAATCAAGATAAAATATTCTAATTTGTATACTATGATGTTATAGAATTGAAATACGTAAAAATAAACGTAATAACATTTATTCATGCCAAGAACACTTTCAAATTATTTCTTATTTAACAATATGAACATAGGCTTCATATTGCTGAAAAAATTTTAAAGACAAATGCTTATAAATTAAAATATTAAAATTTCATCATATGCGAAAAAAGTAACCAAATATTTACATATTAATGTTTTTAAAAAGAGGAATAACTTTGAAAACTACATTATAATTTCAAAACAATCCATAAGTTATTGAAAATTAAGTTTAAAAATCATTTCATTTCATGAAATTTAACATGTCAAAGCGAAAGTAGTACTCAAATATTTCTATTTTATTGTTTTCTTAAAGAGGAATCATATTGAAAACTATATTATAGTTTCAAAACATCCTTTAATTTGTTGAGACTTAAATTTAAAAAAAAAATTATTTCATTAAATTTAATATCTCAAAGAAAAAATAAAAAGATTTATATTCCATTATAATGTGTATTTATAGAATGAAACACAAAATAAGAATTTAAATTCGAAATTCCCTTTAACTATATTGAGAGCTTTTCGAGAGAGCTGTATTAATAAGATTCTTTTATATATGAAAGGAATGATCAATTTATTTTATGCATCAATGTAAAAAGTAATAGAAATAGAAATATTTTTTTCTCTCAATAGATAGCTTTTCAAAACATCCAGTTGAGGCTCTTTAGAAAGTGAATTATTAATAAAACCTTCCATAATTTGATAGAGTAAATATAATAACATTCATGAACTTTTATCATATTTTAACAGGCCTTAAAAATATTTGTCAAATTTCATGAGACTGAATTGAATGCAAAAATTGAGGCAAATTCTCAGGAGGACAATTTATTGATTTTTTTCTTAATTTCTTTCAACTGAAAGTTTTCATTGATTTTGCATTTTGAAATTTTCTAATAATCTTTTCATGATAATAGCTTTTCCATTGAAAGATTAAAGTTTATGAAAAGAAATATGGTAACCGTTTAAGCAGCTAAAAGTCTTTAAATTCGAACAATGAAGGTTTCTAAAAGAGCAAATTTTATTTTAAACATACTTAGAAATTAGTATATATTTGGAAAATGTCTTCAGATTATGAAAACAATAAATTCCGATCAAATATTTAGTAAATTAATGATTTTATAAAAATAGCTCAGCATTCAATATTTTTAATATTTATTCAGAATGTGATTTGTTAAGAAATACACAGTAGTTAAACAAAGATCATTTTAGCAGTTATGATAAATTTGCTTATGAATTTTGATTTGAAAATAAGTTTGGTTTTATTTATTTAGTTCAATAATAAATTATATTTGCTTTTTGTACATAAATTTGAGAAGGTTTCTAACCAATAAAACAACAAACCAAACCATTATTGAATATAAGAGAGTAATCATATTTTAATTAGCAAATTTATGCATCTATAATTAGTGAAGCCTTATCTTTCAAATTAAAGTTTTATGAACAATATATGATTTGGGTTCAGCCGGATCGTTTTAATCAAATGGTTCATTTAAGCAACATTTAAAATGACCACGAGAGCTCCCGTTCAGACAATTACTTTGTCCTTAAGGGGAGTTGGAACCCTTATTCCGAAAATGTTAAATTGGCCATTTCGATGTACCTTTCTGAAACTCTGTTATAGATACATGTTTGATATTTTTATACAAGTAGAGTACACCTTTATCATTATACTGAAATGAGATTTTTGAAAAAAACTCAAAAATTGTTTTTTACAATTTTTTGTGCCAGAACAATGTAGAATTTCACTATGTCTAATTATATATTTTATAAATTTATAAAAAATTAAAAATTAATCAAAAGCTCATTTCAATATAATGATAAAGGTGTTCTGTATTTGTATAAAAAATTTTAAACATGTATCTATAACAGATTTTAAGAAAAGGTACATCGAAATGGCGAATTTAACATTTTTTATTTCGTCACAAACAAATTTGTAAAAAACAAATTTTTCAATTAAAAAATGATTTTAGTATAATAAGAAAGATATGCTTTACTTGTATAAAAATTTCAAACATGAATCTATAACAGAATTTGAGAAAATACCAATCGAAGTGGCCAATTTAACATTTTCGGAATAAGGGTTCCAACTCTCCTTAATGTAGCTGCAAGCAATTGTAATTAATTATTTTTCACTAATAATTAGTTATCATTGATAGAAGAGAATAAAAGATAAATTTCAATGGTGTATATTTTTTTCTTCCAGTATTATGACAAGAGATAGTTATTGATGATTACATATGCAAGTCTGAGATTCATAGAGATAAAATATGAAACCCGCTGTCAGGTATCATAAAATCGCGCGCTAAATTTCGAGAAGGAAATCATCATTCCTTTTCCACTCAACTGGTCGTCAAGGGTTCATATTCACCATGGTTTTTCTACTTAGCCGTTAGTTGAAAAGGTGTCCAAACACGGAATATACTAACCACACACTGCTTTTTCAAGCTGGTCATCAGTAGGGATGAGAAAAACCTACCTGTTTTTACCGAAAACCGGTTTTTCTGTTTTGGTTAATTGTTTTTCTGTTATTTTTTTGTCCCGGGTATAACCGATTATTTTTTTTAATCCAACAACCGAGTAAAAAAAACAACCGGATCGGAAGATAGGATCGAATATAGGTTCGATTAGACTAAAATTTACCATTTTATGAAGCTTTGAATTTCATCATCTTAGACCAATCAACGACAACAGCTCCCTCGAGGCGTCTGTTGGTTGGCGGATTACTGAAAGAGTCTTTATGAACAGATAATTATTGGCCAATGGAATGATTTCATGTGAAAACAATATTTATAAAATATTTTTTCAACAAGCGGCGTTTGCTTTTTTTATTAAAAAAAAAAAACCGAAAATCGGTTATTTCAAAAACCGCGGTTATTTTGTGCGGTTATAACCATGAAGTTAAACCGGAGATGAATTAGACCTCAATAAACGAAAACCTGTTAATTTGAGCGGTTATAACCGCCAGGTTAAACTGGACGTGAAAAAGACCTGAATAAACGAAAACCGGTTATTTTAGACGGTTATAACCGCCAGGTTGAACCGGAGATGAAAAAGACCTGAATAAACGAAAGCCGGTTATTTTGAGCGGTTATAACCGCCAGGTTAAACCGGAGGTGAAAAGGACCTGAATAAAAATAACCGGTTATTTTCGCAGTAACCGCCATTCCTAGTCATCAGTTCAATTAATTAATTACAATGAAATTTAAATTTATTGTTTTGTAAGATCATTATTATTGTTTTATTATATTATTATTGTTTTATTGGATAGATATGCAGAGTAAATTTGTTTCCTAATATTTTTAAAAATCTTTTGCCAATGCGCATTGTTTTGGAAATTAAGATATTACAAATAGTTAACCCTACTCCTTGGTCATTTTTATACATATTTCATTTGCCTACAAATGAAAAGGACGTGAAATAAATTTTTTACGCATAAATTAAAAAGTACCCACATAAATTGCTTTTGCTGTAAAAAAAATACGATATAAAATTAGGAGTTATTGGACACCCTTTCCCAGAAGTCACTACTGTTATTTTAAGCTGAAAATTCGCGAAATATGAATTTAATTTAGGAATGGTTGAATTAGTCAACTACTGAAATTCCTCTAGAAGTGTTAAATGGTTCAATTGTCCCCAAAATTGTGTCATAATATCTTGGAATTTCATTGTTTTACTATCCATTTAAATCTCTGGAAACCTAATTAATATCACTTAGTTCAGTGCTTCTTAAGTCTTCAAGTTTGAAATGTAATTAGAAAAAAATTGATAGAATAATGAATTAAACTAGAGTCCCAATAATCCGGACCTCGCTTATCCGGACGGGATATTATTTTTAAAAGCAGAATATACTAATTTTAGTGAGAGGTCAGTACGAAAATAATAATGTGCGCAGTTTGCTGTTAACTCAATTGCTTTTGCGGCAAAACGATTTGCTATTTACAATTTACGCTACAATAACATTTTCGCGAAATTGTATGGAAGAATTTATGCTATTTCTACTTCGCCTGATGCAAGATACAATGGACTTTCGGTAATCAAATATCAAACGAGAAATTACTGGATTATCGAAAGTATCGGATCGGTAAATGTTCATATAAAAACGCATTTTAATGACAAAACCTATGTATATTGCACAAAATGTACCAAATTATACTATATATATATAGTAAATATTACAAAATGTAATTCAGAGTCTTATTATTTATGTCGTGCCAATGTCACTGAAAATTGCATGCAATATCATGTTTTACCTTCAACGTTCCACACTCGCCCTTCTGAAAATGCCGGATTAGTACAGTGCCGGATTACTGAGAGTCTAATGTAGTTAATAAAAAGTCTTATTGTTAAAAATGTTATAATTTAGATTTATATATCAATTATTAAACCAATACTGGGTGCTGAAACATGAATACAATAACATGCGATTTTGCAACACTTAATTGAGCAATTACCAACCTTTACAGTTACCTAAAAATATATTTGGCCGAAGATGCAGGAAGAGCTGAAAACATATTTAGTACAATTGCAATTGTGAAAATAATTAAAGAGATTAAAACAGAATCAGAATTTTAAATTTAAAACTTTCTTATTTAACAATTTTTTATTTTAGAAATTTACTGCCAACAACATTTTAAGTTAAGAAAATAGAAATAACAAAATTTTAGAGATGCACAACTCAAAAGACATTTTGTAATCAACAATGATATATATGCACATATATTTCTATTTTTAGCACACTTCTTTGTCAAATTATTAAATGAAAAAAACTTTTACCCTATTCTCAGTGGCCACTATGAGAAGAATATGTACTGAAATTGATTGATAATTTACACATAATGTTCAGCGTCGCAACACAAGTTTCTTGAATCTTTTGAAGCAACACTCATAATGGTTACGCATAATCAAATTTTCCGCACAAACTAAGAAGAAGTGTTTCCTGTCATCGTGAAGCTACATACACAGCAAGCCTTGTAGTAAAGCACTGAAAATTTTATGCCCACAATGCTTCAGCAGTACTTTCTTCACTATCACAATCGTAACGGAAAAGAAGCTTTCGAAGGGCGGGCAGTTCAATATTTCCAACAGAAGGCTTATTCGTTTACTGCAGTCCAGGATTGCTGGCAAGGCGGATTGAGTAATTTAATCCAAATATCGGGACTGGATAACTTCATCCGTGCAAAATAAGTTCGCTCAATCTATAGATTGTCGTAGAGCGTAAAATAACACCACAACGCTATCACAATGGCCTCCATTCCATACGTGAACATAAAAGACGAAAACTTCAGTTGATACCGTTCAATACTTCAACATTTTCAAACTTGCAGAAAAACAAAACATGACAAAAACTTGTTGGGGACACGAACCTTCTCTTTCTAATTCCCAACGGAAAACAATTGCTGGGACAATCTCCCTGAAGGCCCCAAGCCTCCAGGAGCCCCCAGGTGCAACCACTTCAAGCAAGTTTGGACCAGTCAAATTTTAAAATCACACAAAGGAATCTTTCAGTCAGGCACTGCTTAAAACTTTTTACACAAAAATTCATACGCGGAACAAGATGGCGAGCAAATAGTTCCGATAAATTAATTTGATTTATAATTTAATGAACTTGAAACATTAAAGGAAAAGACATAAAAAGTTAAGGCAATTAATATTTAAGTTGATTACTAAGTAAATAATTAAGAAAAATTTAGATATTTAATAAAACAGTTAAAAATTACCGTTTAAATTTCAAAAGGTGCCAGAGATGCCACAAGATACTAAATAAACTTCGGTGGCGAAAATTTAAATATTTAAAATTACTGATAAAGCCGAAAAATGATGTAGTTGCATTTTTTGCAATCTAACTCTTATTTAATCACATCTATTTCCAACTTATATTTACAAGAACAATTCTTTTTAGTGTTCCCATTTTTATCATAGTGATTCTTCTTCGCTTTCATAACTAACAAGCATTATTACATACCGAATATCATATGAATTTCGATGCAAGCGTTCGATAGCCAACCGTATGAATCTGAAATTCTTCTCGATCAAAACAAGCGCACCGAAACCCAGCAATCAAGAACCTTCCGTCATGCCTGCAGTTGACCGAAAGTAAACATAGACTTAATTTACAGCCCGTAAAGATGACCAGGGTCCGTTTCTCTTCCTTGACAGCTGTGGAGAGCTCTCCTAAGTAAATAATTCGTCAGAAAAGCACCTCAGGAAGGCCAGCCAAAACAAGACACTGGGAAATTGCTATTCTATTGCAGCCGGTCCTGCCGTTATTTACGATTGTGATCCGCGATAGCCCGCTGGAATGGTCCGGATTTAGACGGCGACTGCTAGTTCCCGCCGCTCAGAAACGGACGTGTATATCACACAATTCGATATCAGTTCGGAACAGGGAACTCCTTTTCGAATAGTTTCCGTGATTGGATGAGGATTGGAACAGAGTTGGAGGGGTTTTAAGGTTTTTCTGGAAGGGAAGCAGTGAATGGAAGAGTATTTGTGTTGCAAGAATTGCACTGGGTTTATTTAGTCATATAAAGAAAAAGTAAAACAATTTCGTTTGTAAGCAATAGTAAATAGTGTCTTTATTTGTAAGAAATAAAGTAAGTTCAAATTAAAGTAACAAAAGTAATTGATCTGCGAATCACTTTTTTTTGTTGTTCACAAATGCTCAGTGATTCTTACCTAAAAGCTGGATTCAACACATTTTGTTCAAGTCGTTTTAAAAATGAATCGCTTTGTGTAATAAATAGCATTACACAAGATAGTTTTGTAGAGAAAAAATGTTGAAAAGGATTTAGTTGAAAAAAAAACCGTAAACTAAAAAGTCTAATAACAAAAAATTTCTTTCAAAAATGAAACACATTTCTGCATCTAGACTGAATTCTGTGTTCTTTCCGCAAAACAAAGGAGCTAAAGTTTTAATAACACCAGAAATTGAACACAGTATTATAACTTAAATAGTGTTATTCCTTTTCATTTTAATTCCGGGATCTATTGACGATTTTTATTTTTGAAACATTATTTAAACTGATTTCGATAAACGCGAACAAAAAATCTGCAGGTCTATGATATCTCATACTGTAGATATGATATGGATAAAATTCTGATGAAATGTAATATCTAGATAAATTCATAAAAATGAGGACTTAGAGCATCGTATCTTTCCTTTCTAATATTTCGTTTATGGAAGAAATTGAAACTAACCATGATGAAAGCTAAAAATTATTCCCAATTTATCACAATTTAAATTGCAAAATCAATGAGATAGATTAAAATAAAACAACATGATCCTAGAATCTCTCGTACCGCGCATTTTTATCTCATGAAACCAAAGAAGAGAAATATTCCCTCGGAATTTCGAACATAAGTCTCTGGGCTACTTATTTCGAGAACGAATCCCTTGCAGCAGCTGATTTAAAGCTGCAGTCTCGCTAACTACAGCTGAAAAATGAGGAAATTTCGCCGATCCGACACAGATTTAAAAATAGCCTCTCTTCAATGTTGTTTTCGAACTATTTCTTCTCCTTTTTTGTATATTTTTTAGCTTCAACTTTTCGGTTCTGCCAGAGTTTCTTTTCTTCCTCGGATACAACACCTGGAGGATTCCCACAGTGGGCGCAGTTTATGAGAACATTTTCCATGAAAAGCCGAAAAGAAATTCTTTTTCTTTTGGGAGAAGTTTTCACTTTTGAGTTCCTTGCTGAAAAGCACGAACGGCAGGTAGATAATATTCTGGGGTTTCGAAGTTTTAAATAATAGACAACCATAAATTATTGAATCATTGGGGGTTTGTAGGAGGCGAGTAGGGTAAGAAAATAGTAGTTTACAAAATGTGCAGTTATGTCAAGTGATATTTATCCATGATTATTTTGTTTTATTAATGTTTTGCTTTAAGTTAAATTTGTATTGGAAGCAATTCATGCCCACATGATAAACATGAAAGAGATTCGAACCTATAGTTCGAATGTTATAGCATAATATTGCTTAGGCTTGGTTCGTCTGTCTTAATTTCACCAGCATTCTATGCATAACGATTTTTATTTCATGATACTTACAAAAAGAATGTCAGCCTAGGAACATTATCATGTAAATAAAGTCTCCAATGTTTAGAAATGTGTTTGTAATAAATTGAAATATCTAATACCTATTTTTGTTTTAATAACATAAAAGCTATTAAAATATTCAAAATGATTTTTCACAATTTTGGTACTTTGTTCACGTGGTTATATGGAAGAAAAGCTTTGTTGCAAAATTGCGCCATTTTAAAAAAAAGTTTACTGATTCTTAAATCTGTCTTATTTATTTCATGTTCCTTTCTGTTTACATTAGAATCATTATCGATTGTTTGCACTATTAGATTAAGTATAATCTTAATTATATTGATAACTCATACAATTCTAATTATTATATTATAATTTTAATATTTTTTATTGGTTCATAAATCCAATATAATTTTTTAACATTGTTTACTGTTCATATTGGAATCATTATTGACGGTTTGCATTACTAAAATAAGTATAATTTTAATTATACTGATGCTGAGTTTAATTCATTACATGATTAGATAGATTTACTTTAGATACTTACTAAGAAATCTATATTTTTATAAAATTATTGATTAATATACGTACAAGAATGTGTATGATATATTTTACGTTTTTCTGTAACGTTCACGCATGTACATCCTCACCAGTTTCAAGACGAATGGACTTCAAACCAATTTACCAGCAGCCAACGCCATCTATTTTTCAGGAAATAAACTAAAATTGTCCATAACGGTATGTACCTGTGCTGAAACATTGATTTAAAATGGACATAGGTGTTTATTTTGGATTATATTGTGAGCACTGAAATGGTTAGTAACTGAACTGTCAATTGATGTTATGGAACACCGCCTTATACCTCCTCGCCTGTAATCATTATGGCCACTGAACGGTTGGATGGGTATGAAAACATCACTTTATTAAGAATCGCAAAAAAGGGCTTATTACATGTCTATACTTAGGATCCCATAATTGCAAGTGATGTGACTCTGACGTAACATGCATGTAATGATCACTAAATAAAGCTATAATCAGTTATATTCTGTAGAAATTTCTTCCTGTTCGGAAGATGGATGCATGCCATATTATAGTCAGTGAACAAATTATGTTGCCACTACTGAAAACCGAAAGTAATTGTACAACTCGTCGACGCGGAAAAGAAAAGTTAATTTTCACGAAGCAATTTAGAAGATTACATTCTGACATTTTTTTTTGTAAAGTTTGATTTGGCAATAATTCAGCCATCACATTTTTTTTCCAGTTTGTGCTTGACTTAAAAAGCATACCAATGATCAGAAAGTTAAAATATTGTTTTGATATTTTACAGATAACAAATATATCTTGTAATGTGTATTAATTCATTAGTAACAAAATAATTAAAATAGATGACAAAATGAAACGGAAGAAATAAATCAAACATATTTCAATTTTTATAGTTGAACAGAGGTAGAATTAATTTAAATTAATGACAGAATGAATAATAATACATATAACATATAATTTTATAAACATTAAAATTTTGTTAAAAAGTGCAACTTACTAAGAAGTTTTTTGTTAAAACAGTTTAAGTTTTATTTTTGGAACTAATTAAGCTCCATTCAGATTCAAAATTCCCATAGAAGGAGATTTTAATTTGAAATGATAAAACTTTTGCCACATGCACCATTAAAAATAAAATACATGAAACGTGAATTTATCATGTACAGTTGTAAAAATTACAAAAATAGAATTTAAATTTATGTCGCAAATATTTATTAAATTTTCCATTAATTATGTATTATTTGAAATGCCATTCTTATTCGAAACATTAACAAAAATCCTCCAGAGCTTATTACAAAATATCACACTATTTTTATATGGCAAAGGAATGTCAGATCAAACAAAAAATTAAATATAACATATGCAATTAAAATAAGCAAAATAAAGGGCAATAGAATATTAATAAGCTCTTAAGTAACTTATTTAGTGAATAAAATATAAGTAAAAACAATAAAAAATCTTAATAAAGAATAAAACGCAAAAATTTGAAAAAATCTTAAGAATCTTAAAAAGATGACATATTTATAACGCAAATAAAGCATAATATAAACAAATAAATTTCAACTTACGAGTATTTAAGATGACGTTTGAAAGGCGTTTATTGTTCGATAAAAATTAAAAAGTGTAAACTCAAAAATGATAAGAGTGTTTTTCGTAATTGTAAACGACATTTAATTTGCGATTCTAATTTACATTATTTTGAAGATTTAGCATTTTTGACAAATTTAATATCAATTATATAGCAGAAATCAATTGCATATTTTAGTATAACATTTTGAAAAATACACATGCGCATTCTTAATCTTAGAATTTTAAAATGTATTATAATTTTTCTTCAAACGCCATTTTTTACCATTTTTAATGCAGACGATCTTTTGGATTTGGCACAAGAGCAACTAATATACAAACAATGCATTATTAACAATAAAATTCTAAATTATTCGTTGCTTTCAAACCTCGCGAAAAATAAGCTGAGAACATACTTATTTGAGAGATCTTTTTCAAATACATATCTTAACTTGTAGACACGCTCCACTGCAATTTATATTCATCTGCTGAATTTTTTAAGAGACGAAAAAAATATGGGTTTAACAGATAGCGCACTTAAACACTCATTTGAATTTTTTTCACTCACAAACTGCAAAATATACAGTGCAGCTTTGGACTTTCCCATAAGTCACACGCCCTAACCGAGACATATTAATCCTCCAACATGACATTTAATTCTGAAAAAGCTTTCAGCAGAATTTTTTTCTGTACCTTTCGACACTAAAAGTAAGTGACAACTCCCAAAACATCAAAGAAAACACCAGAACGTGTTATTGTTTCGTCGCTTTTTTCCTTCCTCTACCTCTACAGTCCCTAAATGAACGATAAATTATGCATATCGCAATTAAGAAATTAAGTCTTTTCTAATCTTTCTATGTCGTGTCATCCCTCATTAGCAAGGCTTAATAAGAAAATGCCTCAAAGAATGATGGTGGAAAAAAAGTATGAGTAATTTTGCTTTTATATCATGTTAATGACGGGAAATATTTCTCCTTTTAATACATTGCTTTTTTGCATAATGGCAACAACTAATTAGTGAAGAAATTGCCGGGTTTTCAATAGGCAGTGCCCGAAGAATGATTGCTGCAGTCCATGTTGAATAATGAGAAAATCTTTTTTTTTTTCAAATTGAATTACGACTGGAGCTTATTTCTAAATGCATCTGTTTTTGACTTCTTATCATTTATTAAAAATTTCTTTTATATTTGTTTTTATTTTAAACTGATTATGATATAAGGTTCTCTTAAGGATAAAAAAACCCGGAAGTATTTGATCCGTAATTTGAAAGCAATTAAGTGTTGTTATGTTCTTAACGAAATGAAAGTCTAATTATTTTAGCAAACAAGTATATAGCTGAAATACGAGAACAACAGTATTTTCATTTTTAAATATGAAATAATGGATATGGCAGTGTTTATAATTCAAACAGAATATACTTGTGGATACAAAATTTTTAATTCAAAAAAAATTTTTAATATATCTGGACATGAATAATTTCTTTATTGTCTTAAACGTTTTAAAATCCTCGATTCACTGCTCTATATTTGCAAAAAATAAGGGATGCAGACCATATTCATTCTGCTGTTGACTGTGTTCACATGGAAAAAACTTAATCGCCACATATCTGCAGATAATTTTAAAAGAGATTTAACTTACTCTTCAATTAATTTACTCTTCAATAAAAATACAATTTTTAAATTCGGGAGAATTTCAAAAGCAATGATTCCATACGCAACACACTGTCCCAGTGTTTGACATTCCTAACATCCATTTATTTTTCCCTTTTCTAAATTGTATTTTAGATATAGTTTCTTTCTTTTCTTTCTTTGAATAATATTAAAAATTTCGTTTTTTTCTCCCTGTCGATGCTTTTTTTTTATTTATGCAGATGCCTCTATTTCGCGAATGCTCTAAGGTTGTCGTCAAGGTTGGGAGTCATTCACTTCTAATTCCTTAAGAATCTCTGTAAATCACTCTTTCTTACCATAAGACCAACATGGCAGGAAAACAACAATACAGATTCGTAACAATATATTCAAATTAGCGTCATCATATAATTTAAAAGTTATTGCGCTTACTAGATTGAAAGACAATATATATAAAAAAATAAGAAAGACGCAGCTCGGGTAAGCGCCGTAAAGTTGTCGTGAAAACGTCGGGATAAAATCATAAAACAAGAGTTTCGTATTAATATGTAATTGAATTATCAATCTCTTCAATACAATATTTACACAGAGTAGTATAATGGTTACAGAATAGATAAATCACAAGCTACCACAGATCCGTGCTACATGCGATAAACTCTAAAATGCTTACAGAATAGATAAGTCACAAGTTTATCGCTTGTACCAAGGGTCTGTGGTAGCTTGTGATTTATCTATTCTGTAACCATTATACTACTCTGTGTAAATATTGTATTAAAGAGATTGATAATTGAATTACATATTAATACAAAATACTTGTTTTATGATTTTACCCCAACGTTTTCACGAAAAATCAACGGCGAGGGCCCGAACAGCGCCTTTCTTATGTTTTATTTTGAGTAGCTTTTAATGGCGCCATTTGTTGACAGTATATGGAACTACATTTCACGTTGGCGCAGTGAAACATTATTTACTACAAATGCTCATATTTCCCGTAATATTTAAATTTTTGAATTCAAATTTTAATACAATGTTTCTTTTACGTATGGTCAAGTATTCTGTAACTTTCGTACAATTCGAAAGAAAACTCTGCATGTTATAATAAAGAAAACATGCGGAGTTTGAAATATCGATTAATTTAATATCGATTTTTACTTATATTCTGATAAATATTTTTATTGTCTCACTTTGGGTCCTAGTAATACATTTCAAGCTCTTTAAAATGACACCAAAATCATCCTCCCAACTAAACGCGATTACACGCTACACTTATTTATAACCTTCCATAAAGCTAATTCATAACAATCACTCGCATGCGCCTACACTGGTACGATGAATAATAATCACAGGCAAAAGAAATATTATGCGACAAACTCTTACAGATATGATCTATCCTTTGTGGGGTCAACCATTCTTTTCAAATTATTAGTCTTGTAGTTATTAGCGATTCAAATCTGACGGTATTTTGTCACACAAGAAAGTTCGACCGACTCTCTCTGTAACGAGCGGAAAGACGTTTTCACGTTAAAACCATCAACGAACCACTTCGATTCTGCTTGTTGAATACTGGATTCTAAGCAAGTAACCTCATAGTCACAATACTGACATAATTATGCATACCATTTACCATCAGGCTGCACGTTGTCGTATTCTATCCTATATCCTCTTGCAAAATACTCAATGGATTCTAAAAATAAATATGCATGCACACTAGGGGGGAGCGTAAAAAATCAAATTCATATTTTCGAGTCGCTATAGCGCGAAAAAGTTGCGATTGGCGCATAATTAACTGCGAAGAAAAATCTTATTCAAATCTGATAATATTTTCCGATCGCGCAGAGTGTCTAAATTTTCGTTAAAAATGGAGAATTTCATTGCTTTTTAGTAATTTTTTAAAAGTTTTTCCTCCATATTTTTTAACGCTATCGTGCAAAAAACTTTCAACGGGTACTGCTACGCAAGAAGAAAAAACTATTTCTCTATTTAGAGAATATCTTCCGATCTCTCAAATCCCTTAAAATTGACGAAAAATACAATATTTTGACAATTTTCGTAAATTTAAAAGAATAACAACTACGATTTATTTTAATGTCCATAGTTTTTTTATGACAATGATGAATGTGAGATCAGGCCGGAGTCACGACTTGACAAGTCATTTGGACAGTTGCCACTTTTGATTGTCTGACATATGTCTAAAAATATATCTGGTTTTTGCTCAAATATTTTCTGTCCACTTCTGATCTATTGGTTGTAAATCTATCACTCACAGTTTTTCACCCCGTCTGAGATTCTCTCAAATTGGTCCACAAAATATCTTGGGCCAGTTGTTTCCCCAACTAAGTGCTGAAAACGGTGACGGACTGTGATGAATGCGGGATAGGGCCGGGATCACGATTTGACAAGTCATTTGGACAATTGCTACTTTTGATTGACTGACATATATTTAAAAGATATCTCTGGTCTTTGCTCAAATATTTTCTGTCCACTTCTAATCTATTGGTTGAAAATCTATCACTCACAGTTTTTCACACACCTTGAGATTCTCTCAAATTGGTCCACAAAACATCTTGGTCCATTTTGTTCCCACCCAAGTGCTGAAAACGGTGACAGAAAGATAACTCAATGAAATGAAGGAAAAAAGATAGGCCACAGCATTGGTCGTCAAACATAAGTTTCGAGTTGACGAATAGCACCACTTTTCAACTCGGTATTAATATTAGTACTATCACAGACAGCGACGTCTAAGTTTTATAGTGAAATTCTTTATTCATTTAGGTTAGATACAAATATAGATGCAGTGTATTCGGTAGATCCGGTGTTCAGAGAATCATAGCCAACATAAATCGAACAAGGTTCGTTGATGATAGAAAAATCATTCTCCTTCATTGTTCGACCAAATTATTTTGGTTCACTCCTTTCTATAACTAAGGTGTGATCTTTTTTTCCGTCAAAATATATACCATGTAGTTGCTCGGAATCCTGTTGACTGTTGTTTTGTTAATCACCCCTATTGTGGCTCTTTTCCCTACTGATTTTATATCTATCAACAACTTTGGAAGTACCTGTTTTAGTTATTAAACCAAAGGCATTAATCACACTCGATGCTACAGCAACAGGTTCCTCATACATACAGTTAATGGCAACTGGACACTCGCAGATATCTCTTTTTACAAAAGCAATACACATCCACACACATACAGGCAGTGTCATCAAAGAGTTTATTTGCTTGTGTTTTAAACTCGTCAATCCTTTTTTTTAAATCTTATTTCTCCTTGTCTTGGTTGTAAGATTTCCTAAGATTAAAATACTTATCATAGGAGGTACTGATGAGATGTACAATCCTATAACAGGAAACTGTAGCGATTGACACCATATCAAAAATATTTATTACTTTTTGTGCTACTGAATTGTTCGCAAATGAAAAACTCACTTTGTGTTATTGACCTTCCTTGCTAACTCAAAGCTCTCTTCAAAACAACATCGGAGCACATTCTTGTATGAAGGGAGTTTATTTGGTAACAAATCTATCGGACGACCAAATATAGGATGCTCAAAGGACCGTCTCCTAATTTTCTTGGAAGTTGACGAAACCATTTCACAAGCGCGCTGAATAGAATATAACAATATGAAAAACTATTGAGAAAGACTAATGCAAAGCCCGACGCACAAAGTAGAATGCTACTCATTCTCTAACGACGACTGACGACTAGACATAGACATAATAGAAAACTAATACAAGATGGAGACGCGCGTGGGGCGTCGGAGGAACCGATATTAAAGTAAATGGCATGAACGGACAGGAGTCTCCCGCGTTTTTGCCAGGTGGGTAATGGGCAGTGCATTCAAATCAATTATACACGCTAATACTTAACAATTGGTGGTGTACTTTTTAAAAAAACACTTTGAAGTTGTTCAGTTTGTCGCTGCGGATCCTTAAAAATTGGTGTACATGTATTTTAATAATTTAAAAAAATTGTCAAAATATTACATTTTTTTGTAAATTTTAAGGGTTTTGTGGGATCGGTAGATATTCTCTAAATAAATAAATAATTTTTTTTCTTATGTAACAGTACTCGTCGAAACTTTTTTCTACTATGGCATGAAAAAAATACAGGGGCAAAATTTTAAATAAATTGCTAAGAAACAATGAAATTCTCCTCTTTTTCCAATATTTAGAAGCTTTGCTCGATCGAAAGATGTTATCAGATTTAAAAATTGTTCTTTTTGATATTTAAGTATTAACCAATCGCAAATTTTCCGTTGTAGAGCTACTCCAATATATACATTTGATTTTTTTTTCTCTCTACCCTGACACACACTTGGAGGAGGAACACGTTATGATAAACAGTAAGATTTATCATAACATGTTTGCTCATAATTCACTGAAACCATATCACAATTAAGTACATTACATTCGATTTATCATGAGTCATGTTTGCTCATATCATTTTAAGAAAAAAAAATTTAAGACCCTTCCAAATGAAACTTTTTCTGTCTAATAAGATATAATTAACGTCTTTTGTGTAACCAAAGTGTGTTTTCTCTAGTTTATAGTGATGGATTTATAATATGTTAGTTATTAAATTGTCCAAGGTTTATAGCTCTTGGAATAAATTTTTTCTGCTTTCTTCGATGAAACAGTAAATAAAATGTTGCGAGATGCTTGGCTAAGTCACCGTGTGACATATCAAGTTCATGGCATGTAAAATGTCACGAAAAATAGCATCTCACATATTATTTATACGAGTCTCATGTCTATAGAAAGTGCTCTATTAAATTAAAAATTCTTTATTTAAAAGAAAATCACCCATCATGGTATGACGAGTGCAAATTGCCTCTTCATTCGAGAATTTCCGTCAGATTTGACGGAAATAGATATATATAGATATAAATTATATTATATATTATATAATATTATATATTATATTATATATTAAATAGATATATATGCAAGATAAATGTTTAACATTGATTGAAAACAAATAAAATAAACGTATGTTTTATAACAGGAAATAACTTTTTATTTACATATTTCTTTATTCAAAAAACTTCTTGGTAAACAACATTCCGTGTGAAGTATTTTTCGTTGTTTAATAATTTTCCTTGTATTTCAAATGTCTAACCAAAACAAAGCCCTTGTCTGCTTGTCAAACGTTGCCAAATAATATTATCAAATTATATCATCACGATTGCAATAAATAATCAGATGCAACGTGACGTCCAAACTATATCACGCGCATGATATACCATTGACGTGATTTACTACTTTTTATTAAAAAACGGAAATTAATTTGAAATATATGATTAATATAATTTGAAATTTCTCGGGAACTATTGATCATAGCGAGATAAATCAATCAATAGAAAATTTTATTTCACTATTTTAGAACTATCAAATTTGAAATTAGAACGACAATTACTTTCTTAAATTTAAAATGACTGAAATATAGGTCCTCTAACAATGAAATAAAACTGTTTAATGTCTCGCAGTGGTATGGTGCGAAATTTATTGCTGGTGACGTCAGAGCGTTACCGGATCAGTGAGAGACAGATCTGGGCTATTATATTAGTAATAAAAAATGTAGTGCACACGCGCATATACACATTGATCATGACTGCAGATTTATTCTATTCAAACTTTTAGAACCATACGTGTAAACCTATTTAACTTGGGGCGATGGTGGTAGCTTTCTAAATGCAGTCAACTTGACGTCTATTACTGAGTAAAGTCAAAGAATGTGAATAAACTGATAGTTGCTCTACAGAAGCCTGACAAGTTCCTCGAGAAAGCCTACGATTAATTAGCTGTTTCCTATGTCTGGTAAGGGCTCCCGGGTCTTACCTATCAAACATAGTCATCATTGCTTGAGAAAACTTGAAAAAAAAACATCTATATAAATAAAAATCTAATGTCTGCAGTTTATTCGATTTTGACTTGAAATTTCGTGCATTTCTTCATTGGAAAGTTCAAAATTAAATAGCATCTTCAAAAGAGAAAATTTTAAGGCGATATTGCCTTTCCAACAACGTGATAAGGTTTTTATTCTGGCATTCCTTTTGTAAATCGTATGATGACTCACTCACAAAATGCAACGGCTGATGCAAGCCAGCCAGACGATGATAAGTCGGACAAATCAAGCCTAACACATTATCATGCTACGACATTTGGGTTTAAAGGTTCGAATTTGAGTATTCGAATTCACAGACAGAAATACATTTTTATATGATTCTATATTTGAGTAAATAATAAAAGCATTTTCCTTTTCAATTTAAGATAAAGTCCCAGGTTCGAAACCCGATTTCAATGAAGATCCGCCGTGAGTGGGATGTATCCATTAAATCATACAAAGGGGCCAAACGCTCCCATGTGTGGTGCATACATAACCCACCTAGGCTCCCCTACCCAACTGAATGTAAAACGTAGGTTGATCGGGGAGAGGATCTGGGTGGTGCTGAAGTTTGGAGAGGGAGGTTCCAGCTCAGGTGTCGTCCTCGTCATCTGACCGCGGTGTCTGTGCCGAAATAGCCCTGGTGTTGCCTCAAAACGAGACGTTAAACTAAAACTAGTCTAAACTAGACACTAAACTAAATCCTATTCAGATTACAAATATACCTGGTGATAATAAATTATTGAAACCATTTCAAAAATTAATAAAAAAATCTAATAATGTTGCAACTGCGTTTTATTAAATGAGAGAGCAAACAAAAATTTGTTTCAGATAGGCGGCGTACCAATACGGCGTTATAAATTTGCTACAGCAAGAGATTTCCAGACGCAATGGCTATCGATCAGCAGAAGCCTATTCGCGTTTTCTAGTTTCCTTTTTTTTAGTTTTTCTTGAATATCTCGAAAACTATTTAGTTTTAGAATTAAAATTGATTCCAGAAATTAAAGAGCTTATAATTCCCTACAAATAGATGCTTTTATTTTTTTTCTAGCTTTAATAGTTTCGCAGATGATGACTGTCCTAAATGGGAATTGTCCAATAATTTACGACCAAATAGACCACCGTAACGGCGCGTTATCTATCTGAAAAAAAGTTTTTTAAAATGTACCCTCATTTAAAAACAACAACAACCGTAGTTGTAACATTATTAGTTTTTAAAATTAATTTTTGAAATTAGTCCAATAATTTATGATCACCCTGTATATATATATATATACATATTCAGTATTATAATGCATGCTATGGATAAATTCTTAGCATACTTGCTTGCTGTGAGCATTGTTTTAATAAAACTAGAGCTTCTGTATTTTGAAACGCATTTAAACAACAGAAAAATTTAAATAATAAAAATCAGACAAAATTTTTTAATTAAAAAAGAGAAATAATTGATGTTCAAAAACAAGTATTACTTATTCTTTACAAAATAAGCTTTCAATGGCAATTTGGGATTTCTTCAACTGTTATCAAATAATTTACAAAATAACATGGATTTAAACCAAGATGCAAATTTCATTGCCACTAAATTTTCAAATTATTTATGAGACGTGCGAGATAAATTTTTGTTTGAATTGAATTTAGATCCAAAAGATCCATTTTGCTTCTAGCGATTTAAATTTAAGACCGTTACAAGGCTTTTTTTCATTGTCATTTTGCTTTTCAAAGCAGCAGCAAAAGCATGAAAATTCAAGTTTGACGTTGAAAAGTCAGAAGCTTGTAAATAGCTTAAGCCTTATTGATTTAAAATTTAATTATAATTTTAACAATAAACTCATTTTGAAAAGCATTTCAAACATAAATTAGTTTTCTCACTCTTTGAACTAATTGATTGCATAGTATGCGGTCCCTTAAATTCAAACAGGCATCTGAATTCTTCAAACACTATCTAAATATTAGAAATTGCACAGAATATCTTTTATGCAGCGTTACTGCTGCAAGAAAGTTACATAATATCTGACTATACCAGCTGAAAGTTCCCGATGGTAATTAGCGTTAATTCCACTTATTTTTAATATACGCAGATAATTAATTATTAGAAACGCTTTATTGGCAAAAGACCTATAATTATCGACTTAAAATAATTTGCTCATGGTTATTGACAAAGCAGTAGCATCGCTTTATTAATGACGTTTACAGTCAGTTTGTTCCTTTAATGTAGTTTAGCGTTAAATTTAGAAATATCCAATTCTGAGTAATTTGAACAGTTTTTAGCTTTGTAAGAAAAAATTTGTATTTATTTGCCTATACTGTTTAGCTTTAGCTACATGAATTAGCATGAAAAATACCCGATGAATTTATTTCATAAAGCTTCGCACTGTAATAGCCAAGAAAATAGTTGATTTTATGTTTACGTTAGAACTCTGATGGATATTTTTGTAATGAAATTATTACCTTCTAATTGACCTTCACAAAATTTTTTAGATATCATTTTCAGTTCAAATCAATAATTCATGTTTATACGTGTATTTTCTTAAAATTCTGCGTATAAAATATTCTACAGGTTTCAAAAATTTGATTAAATACAAAAATGTCTGATTTATTTTCTTCAAAAACTAAATTTTCAGACTTTAAAGTTATTAGGTTGAAAATAAGTTGGTACTCTGAGAAAGTTAATAATGTATGAAAGACACAAATCTGAAATATAACTAAGTAAGTATATCACAGTTTGAAGCAATACTGAGGTAAACAATTTTTCCATAACACAAATCTTAGTAGTAACTCGAACCTTTGCTATTAAATAAATATACGAAAAATCTATTCGACTTGATTAAGATAATACCAATCTAGAAAATCTAGCTCAACTTCTTCACATCTCTGTCTTGTTGTATTCCTTTTGCTGCCTTCATTCTTTTTTATCCTACACCGGGGAAGGGGCTCAATCTACCTTTTACTCTACTTACCATTCACTCATTTTACAAAGCAGCACAGCCCACACTTGAACCTAAAGAGAAACACATGCCGGCACATATAAAAAAAGCAAATAGTACTATATATGCCAGATATTATATATGCTATATACATATACTTATCTCTACAGATTTAATTTAATAACTCCAGAGTATTGTAGCTGTGGAGATATAAGAAGTAAGTTACATTATGCAACCGAACGTCCATTAACAGAATCTTGGAATCTAAGGGAACCTGAGTCCCATCTTATTGATGTTTGGTTACGCCATGTTGCTGGTAATCAACAGTCAGGAAATAAATTTTACAACATTGTTAGGTTTATGCTTGCCAACAATCAGCTCTTCAATCCAGATCTTTAAAAATCTCTGTCTCCTACTTCATTCTTTCATTGAGTACGAAGTTCAGTAATCAACATTAAAAAAGAACAAGATCAAGATAAAAAAAACTTCACGTGAGTCTTTTCTAGTGATACCTTGGACTCTTCTACTGATAGAGACTCTTCTAGCGATACTATGGAGACTTCTGTTATTATTTAAGTTTCCTTATTTTAGTTATTTAATTTATTACAAAATTTTTATTTTGGTTGCTAAATTGTTTTTTAAATTTTTTTCTGTTATGCTTCCACTTGAAGTCCATCTAAACTGATTACACAGAATAATAATTATTCTAGATACGGAGACATGAAGTGGTGTTATATATATATACGCGTCCTGGACGTTAGCGTTATGTTCTGTTTTGTTATTTTGTTTTTTTTTTTCTTTCCTTTACTGAAATGGTTTTAATGTTTTCTTTTGTTAATATATATATATATATATATATCAAAACAAACTTATAAACACAAGATAAAAACTCAAAAACAGTAAAAAAAGACGAAATGCCAAAAATAGGCAATATATATATATATATATATATATATATATATATATATATTGTGACAAAATCGACTTGTGGGTGTACGTGAATGCAGTCCAATAAGCAGGATTAAAAAATAAGCTCTTTATTTTACAAATATTCTAAGCAAAGAAACCTAGAACAAGTATTAAAACAGCACTTGTAAGAATTCACAACAAAGATACCATTAAAATCTCAACACATCGCTCAAAAGCTTCTTATTAGCTCATTAGCGTTCTTGCTGATCAAAATCCAACTGACTCTTCTTGGCTTGAGAGCTTGCCTTTATACTTTTCAACAGGAAGTGACTTCATTACGTAGGAAGTGACGTAATCTTTAGAAAGTTCATGAAACCAGTAGAAATAGGTTGAAAGTTCGAGTTCCTTCTAGAAAATTCCTTTTGTCGCCAACATTGCCACCAAGTCGCCAAAATGGTCCCCAGATTTGTCGCCAAGATTAGCATCTCAGGGAAACAACTTTAAAGCTTTGTAACAATATATATACCACATCCGGACACAAATATTATTTATTTACAGCTTGATTATTGATAGGATCACTTACCAATACACGTATACTAAAATATTATTCATAGTCTACTTCATGAAATTCTGAACAAGTTTCTAAATTTTTTTTTCAATTTACTAGTTTTTGCAAATGAATTTTTTCTCGAAATGGAAAAGGAATTTGCACTGTTTCTAAATTTAGAAGTTTGCTATTTCACATCTGCTGTGTAAATATTTGAAGCCGTATGCGAGTAGTTACACAAGCATTAACAACAACAGTTCGAAAATAATCAATTTCTGAGAATATTTCGGCAAACTTAAATATTAAGAACATAGATTTTTGTTTCATGCTCTGAAAATAAGAATAAGCTAAATCTCAAAAACAATAACACTGTGAGGACACTTACAATTCAAACGCAGCATGTTAATTACCACTCAAGCAATACAAGAAAACTCCTGGATACTTCATTCTCTTTCTAGATCTGCATCATAGACAGCAATCTTTTATTCATCTTCTCAATTAAATATGAGCAATCCAGATGAGTAAAATAAATATTTTATAAGAAACTAGATAGTTAAAAGTATCATTTGACATTTTTGAGAATGTTTCTGTAAACTTCAATATTACGAACAAGAGTATCTACTTCTTGCCTCTATAAATGAATGAGCTAAATCTAAACAACAAAAATATTGTGACAACTTTTAACCCGTCAGCACACGCATGGGGTCTTTTTGACCCTACTCTTTCTCTTTTGTTGAAAAATTCTAGGAATTTCTAAACACTCGTCCCTGTTTCTTCCTGTACCTTCATAGAGGAGCTAAAAGAAGAGAATAAGAAGGCCAAAAGCGGTGAAACGGGGTTTCTCACTTTTTACTGGGGGCGTTGGGGGTCAAAGTGACCCGCGCGCGTGCTAACGTTTCAGGTTAATTTAACGTCTTGGCTAAGAAAGCGTACGAACGTGCGCAGAGGAGAAGAAAAGAATACAGAAAAGGAGTAAAAAAGGATTTAAGTTCAACATTCCTTTTTCTTATTAAAAATCGCATTTGTGTCTTAAATACAAGTTATTTTTACCAACAAATGTTCTTATACTTTGACCATATTTTATTTTTGTACAAATAGCCAATAAAATAAAGAGTAAGTGTCTGACAATTTGGGGTAAAAATGACCCCGCCCGTGTGCTAACGTTCCAAAAATGGGTGCGTGTGCTGAAGTGTTAATATTCATTATTCAAACTTAGGGAGCAAATTACCACTCGGGTAATTCAAGAAAGCGCATGGATACATTATCCTCGCAGTATATAAGTATCACAGATCGCAATATTTATTCATCTTTTCATATTAGCAGAAGCGTTCCAGACTGAAATAAATATTTTAAAAAATAGCAGATAGTTAAAAAAATCAATTGAAATTTTAGAGAATATTTCTGTGAACTTTAATAATAAGAACGCGGATTTCCATTTCTTACGAAAAAATGAGTGAGCTAAATCTCAACAACAAAAACATTGTGCCGGCACTTAAAATTCAAACGCAGCAAGGAAATTACCACTCGAGCAATTCAAGAAAACTCCTGGATACGTTTTCCTCCTTTTAGCCATGCATCCTAAACGGCGATCATTTATCCATCCTTTAGAAAACCGGATAAATCTCCCCCATGGAGGACAGACAGGAAAGGAGCAGATTCGGGAAAAATCACCCGATTCCTATTTTTGGAGCAGGAAATCTCCCCTACATCCCTCGATCACAACACACTCCTCCTTTGCTATGTAAATAGGGAAGAAGTAAAGAAAAACGTGTCCTCTATTTTAAACTTGCGTTTTCCGAATACGTTATTCAGGCGCTACCTCCTGTAGGTACTCCTTGGAGAAGTAGTCCTCGATCCAAAGAATGCAGAGGACACAGAATCTAGAGGAATCAATATTTTGGTTCGTCAGGCATGTCGACAGGAATGAAGCACCGCCCGGCTGCGTTTGAGTGATTGGGGCCCGTTTCCTATCGTCCCGGTTCTGTGTTTTGGCCCGCAGGCATCGCCGAGGAATCCGGGACAGGTCACGCGAAAAGGAACCAGGCCGAGGTGATTTGTTTGCGGATGCGACGTCAAAGTCTGTAAGAGGAGTATTTACATAATGTTCTTCGAAAGAGTGATCATCAGTTTGATTTAAATATACCAGACCTTCTTTTAAAGAAGGAATAAGGTTTCTTTTACTCAACTTACTATGTAAAATCATCATAATTTTATGCGTTACGATATTGCTTAAACATAGCTACTAAAGTTAAGGAAGCGTTTTCCAGTTATTTTTAATTTTATGTAGACTGCTCTTAAAATATTTTCGGCCAATTAAAAAAACACAAATTGTAATGAACAAAACATTTTATTTTTAACTAAGGTACAGTTGCGGAAAAGAAATGGAGCCACCCAGCATTATTCTGCTGTCATATATCGCGTATTAAAACAAAAGGTACCAATTTTCTGGAAATAAGGTATAGTAAAAGGTTTCATGTTTAAAATTTCAATAAGGGGTCATATACATATTTATAATTGCAGTAACTTCAAAATTTCTAATGGAAACACATATATTTCTTAACAAATTTCGAAACTACATGAAAAATTATGTTGGAATACAAAGTTTCACCATCCCAGCATATTTTGTTTAAAAATTATAAGCAAATGAAGTTTCGTGCTTCTAATGTTAAAGTAAAATTTAGAATTTTTACTGATATATTGAGAAATAATATAACTATTGACCTAGAATTTTTTTATATATTAGTATGAATTATTCTGCACATTTTACACTTCTACTTTTTATTTTAAAATAATTTTGAGCACATGAAATTATTTATCAAAATTGATGTTGAAAAAACTTTTGAATAGCAATACTTTTAAATTTTAACAGTAACCGAAGCAGATGGCCATTTGATAAGCCTATACAAAATTTCAGCATATCCATACGAGAAGTTTTGAAGTTACATTAAGTTTTCTATTTTCGCTGTGCACTTAAGGGGGCGTCATATGTGTCGAAACCGTTTTCATTATTAAATATAATCATTACACCACTTTATTTTATAAAATTTAAATATATATATGAACATTTAACTATTTATATATATAAATTAAATTTTATAAATTAAAACGGTGTAATATTACACTATTTATTTTTTATGCATCAAGTTTTACCTATTTTAAAATATAGATCACTACTTCGAAAATAACATTTAAAGTGCGAAATAATTTAAAAATGCTACTACCAATATTTAAAAGCAAGCAGATAACTTCTCTATCTTTATGTGGAGACGACCCCTCTTCTATTTAGAACACAAAATGTCGAATATCTTCCGATATATTAATGTCATATTAACCAAAATTTATTTCTTGGGGTATTTTTTCATGAGAAATTTATTTATGACATAAAAAATGGGTGTTTCTATTGAAATTTAGAAGTTAATGCAATTTTAAATATTTAGATGATCCATTTTAAACTTTTTAACCATAGAATCTTTTAGTATACGTTAATTCCTGAAGATTGGTACCTTTCTTTTTAATGCCCAATGACCGATCGCAGAATAATGAAGGGTGGTTTCTTTTTTTCCTGCGACTGTACATATCTTGGGATATGTTTAAATATAATCGATATTCCTGTAGAGACGTGCCGCCATGTTTTCTTGAAGATCAATGCCGACTGTGGTGAGATTCAGGTGTACACTACTGTGGTAACAGTTTGTTTCACAGCATTGTCCTGTTGGAAGATCTTGCCAGAAAGGAAAGTCTTAACCCTCTCACAGCGAGCGAGGCGGTCCCAGGCGGTCTAAAAATTTCCCCTTAACAGCGGCGAAGGCCGGTCTGGGGCGGTTGGCTTCTTTTGAGGGGAGGTGATGTTCTGAGATCGCTTACAAGATAAGAGCGGTAAGGGGTCCAATTTCCCTTGTCAACCACTGCCCATTTCCCTGCGCCTTAAGGGAAAGTTATAGCAGGGGGTGGGGTAAATGACCGCCCAGGTTGGGAGAGTTCAATTCATGTCACTTCCTCCCAAAAACTCCAGGTTTTTAAAGGGGCTAGAAGAAAAAAGTCGCCTAGGGATTAACGAATTAAAGTTACATAGAGGTATGATTATCAGATAAGTCGAGGTCTAGATTGAAAGGTGAATGGGGGATTATTTCCCTATAAAAGCGTGTGTGTGCTCATCCAGGTGTCATTATCACCATCTTACCAGAGCTCAAAATTAGGATGTCCATTTCAAAATAGGTCCCTTATTGCTTCAAGACAGGTAACTAAAAATACGTAAGTGAAAATTCTTCATAGTTTTATGTATTAAAATTTCTTTAAACAAGGTTACGTGTTTTAAGCAAGCGCATTTGAATTCGAAAGATCTTAGAAGAATTTTGACATGATAATAATGCTAATCATGGTATTTCCATAACAAGAAGCATGCTCTGTGATTCGTGGAAATATGGATAGTCGCGATGTGGATACTTCTCACTGAACTGTCCCAAGAAACTTACTCTGGAGCAGAGCGCTTCAGTTGTCTTTATCTGCTGTTTCTCAATCAGTGTTTCCTGATGAATAATTAAGATTGGTCTCTATTCTACCACATGAAAATGTCACGTACAACTTACAATAAAAAATTATTGTGCTTATGTGTTATGCAACTGAACGTTTTTATCTAGAATCAATAGAAACTCTTCATAAATATCTGAAATTTTTTCTTCCACGGATGTTATGCAATTGTTCATTATTTTATATCGTTTTATGGATGTTTTCTAAGCATAATACTGGAAGTCATCATCTGAAAAATGCTCATCTCTGAATACCTTTCTCTTTGAAATAGCTTTTTAAATTATTTTAAATAATTTAAGGTAACTTTAAACAAATAAATGCATTTAATATTTTGACTACACAGAATAGTAATGTGCAGGTAGGTGAAGAATTTAATAAAAATGTGCATAAAACATTTATTCAAAGACAGTGCCAATACACTTATTAAATAAATTTATTGATGTTTACAAACTTTGATTTAACTAGACTTCTTGACTACTATAAGGTGGGTATTGGTAGCTGGGATGATAATTAAAAACGTTAATGCTAGATTGGTACCTTATTGATAAATTTAGATTATTATATACCAATTTTTAAATCAATAGTGAGTGCTGAAATATAAAACACATCAAATACACAATTTTGCTGCTCTTAATTGAGCAAGTACCTACCTTTATAGACACTGGTACCAAAAAATTATATTTACTGGCCGCTAAATTAAGAAACTAAAAAGCATAAGAGACATTCCGCTGTAATAAATAATGTTAATTTTAAATATTTTTTATTTAATAAATGTTTAAATTAAGTATTACTGCCATATTATGAATGAATCGTAATTTGGATGCACATAACAATCAATATGAAAACACAAATGATAAATGTAGCTACACATCATAAAAAACACAAGCGCTGAAGGCTCGATGTGATAAAAAGATACTAAAAACACAAATACTTAAATCGAAGAAACATTTTTTGCTTCTATAAAAAATTTGATATATGTTGACAAATGCACACTTTGTTCGTGAAAACTTATTAAAGACACAAGAAGTACTATTCCGTATTCAAACTTTCATAGCAATCAACTCACAGAGAAGACTTTCTTTCTAAAATTATTTTTGGCATAAACTTTAACGATTAATCCGAATACTGAAGCACGCCTTTTTCATTCACATTCGAGTGATTCACATTCGACAAACATTTTTACTATTTATAGGTGATTCAGCTGTGTAGTTGAAGCCCACAACTTCCTTCACTTTCATATTCATTACGGCAAAGAAAACTGCGAGGAACAGGCCGTTCAATTATTATTGTATTGCTGTGCATGGTAGTTTGAATAGATCTATCCAATAACTGAGATCGGATAAATTCAACTTGCTATAAAGATCATTCAATATACAGATTGTTGAAACGGACTACATCCACAGCCCATTCGTTCAGTAATTATTACGAAGAGCTCAAATGGAATTCGACAGCCATTATTCCAAATGCGAACACATACCGTTGCAGTTCAAACTCGTTCCAATTAAAAGGCTCGATATTCAATGATATTCCTTTTATTTGCAGAAGGACATGGAAAAAATTCTTGATGGTCACCTTTTTGCCATTTTTATGGGAACCAACAGTATAAAAAGCAGGGGCAAGCACTCTGAAGACCCAACGACCTCCAGGAGCCCGCAGGTGAAGAAATACACCTCCTTACTGTAAGGTTACTCAATTTAAAAAAATTATACAAAGGAAAACGCTTCCAGTGAGAGACGCCAAAGCCTAATAACATATAAATTCATCCGCAACAAGATGGCGAGTAAATAATCCCGTTGAAAAATTTTGATTTATAAATTAATTAAGTTGAAACATTAATGGGAAAGACATCAAAAGTTAAGACAATTAATATTTAAATCGATTACAAAGTAAATAATTAAGAAAAATTTAGATATTTACTGAAACTGCTAAAAATTACCTTTTAAATTTCAAAAGTTGTCAGAGATGCCACACGGGATGAAAGAAACTTTGGTGGCAAAGATTAAAATAATTAAAAATACTAATAAAACCGAAAAATGATGTAGATGCAATTTTTGGAATCTAACAGTGGGATATTGTAATAGGCTTTTCATTCACTTATTGATGTATTAAAGTTCTAAACTTTCCTAAAGTTTTGTATTCCAGATGACCGTACATTGTTTTAGTATTTTCGGAACTTACTTATTAGTTAATCGACTAATTTCAGTGAAAAGTATGATTCCATATGTGTGGCGCCATCTTGTTGTGAACTTGAGTAAAACGGATTTTAAGATTCCATATTATTCATAATTATAAACTATTTGCCAAAAAGCAGAAAGTGATAAAAAAATATAAAAGAATATCTTATTACAGCACTATTTTAAAAAATACGCTTCTATTAGTGCATTAAAAAGTAGAAAATAATTTTTTATAAAAAAATATGGTAAAAGCCTTAAGACTGCGAATGACACTATAATAATATTAAGCTATAATGAATATATTAAGAAAGAAAATTCCTAAACATTTATTAAGGTATCTGACTGTGTTCGGAGCCATTTTTTGGAAAAATAACTTATATATATTTTTTAATGTTATTTTTCAACTGCATATGTTTTAAAACTATGAAAATATTGTAAAATTAGGCTTTCAAAATAAATTTTTTTTAAAAACTGAGAAATTTGAAGAAAAAGGACTAAAATATTTGCC
The DNA here is from genome assembly GCA_013235015.1 of Araneus ventricosus. Lineage (NCBI taxonomy): Eukaryota > Metazoa > Arthropoda > Arachnida > Araneae > Araneidae > Araneus > Araneus ventricosus. The sequence continues at coordinate 162,109 of BGPR01002322.1, forward strand.
TTAGGCTAACAGCCATATACAAAATCATATTCTAAATATGCATAAATCCTTGTAGGAGTACATTTTTATGACAGTTATCTGTGTTATGGTCTAAAATATTTCTTGTACTTCAAAATAGTTTTGAGATATAGCTGAACATAGTTACTGAAGTGGTAATTTTTCATAAAAAATGCTTTTCGTTTATATTAAACACTTAAAAATATTACTTGATTTTAAAATTGCTCTTAGTTTTTAGAGGAAAACATCAAGCATATTACAGAAAAAAATCTCTTAAAATTTCATATCAATACTTGAATAACTTTTTGAGAAATCATTGTTACGGTCGACAGTTTTCCTCAAAAATATCATTTCTCAGAAAACGCATTTAAAGTTTTCATGCAACATAAAATAATGCTTCCAGTTCGGTAATAAAACAGCTGTAACTCTATTTGTAATTCATGTAGAGTAAAAAGTGAGACATTTTTAGAAAGCTGATTAAACAAGCTACAAAATTAAGTCATAAAATGGTTTGATAATTTCATCAAAAACGACGATTTTAAACCAGTCGGATACCTTAAAAGTTGAAATAATGTGATTAAATTTCCGATTTGCTTCAAGTATTTTTATCAACTTCTCTCGCTTTTCTAAATTCGTTTTGACGACCATATTTTCATAAAAAATTATTTTCTACTTTTCTATACATTTATAAAAGCGCATTAATAAAATTTTTTTATTTTTATTATTTGCATAAATATGGTAATCTCTTAGAAGCTAATATGTATAAATAAAACTGAAACGCGATTTTTTATGACGTTATATAATTGCATCTACAGAATAGATTTTCTTCAAATGTTGCTCACAAACAGTATAAAATACAAGCTAGATTTTAATATAGATTTCGTAACAATTAATTAAATAGTTGATTTTTTTTATTAATTGAGCAATATCTTTCCATAGCGCATGCGCAGTTCACGCGCTTCTGCTGACGCTTCTATGGTACAGATGGTAAACAATAACATAATGAAATTGAATTAATTTGTATGCTATAGAAGGTCCAATTATAGAATAGGTTTTCTTCAAATTTGGATAAGAAATACTAAGAAGCATGTATGTAGGAGAAAAAACCTTTTTACGCTAAAGAAATCTAAACCTGATGGTATATCTGTATTATTGGTGTCGAAACAAATTCGACGATTGGCTATCTCTGCGAAACGGCCCCTGGGATTGAAGGGTGTAAACTTACTCACCTTACTCAACTGTGAGTAAATTAGTTCTATGTGACTAAAGTGGCACTATGTGACTAAAGTAGCTCTATGTGACTAAAGTGGCACTATGTGACTAAAATAGCTCTATGTGACTAAAGTAGCTCTATTTAAAAACAAACGTAATTCAACAATTTTGGAGTAATATTTCGCGTGAACGTAAGATAGATGAATGAATTGCTTAATGTATTTGGTTAGTTTGTAGGGACCATATTGAGATTAAAATGATGTTTAAGAAAATCAAATGCCTTCTCGTATCAAAGTTTGGAAAATCCAGCTAATATACCGGTCACAACCGACTGATACCGCCAGACAGTTTAATATGACAAAGCGCGGGATGCTAGGTTGGTCACTGCTTGTGCAAGCATCGGTCGCTGTGACATCATCAAAATTCTTCGTGATTTTCATCAATTTTGCAACTCTGCTGTAACCAAACCGTAATTCCAAATCCAAACTTTTCAAAATTCATTCTTTTTTCAATCTTCAAGGTCTACCTTTCACCATTAAATGAAACTAAAACCAAGTATCTATGTTATTTGGTTGCGGAGCTATAAGAGTTTAACTTTATCGCGAAAAACGTCATAATTTTTTCCTTTCCCGACATCCATTAGACCGCTATGGAAGGAGATAAGTTTACGTGAAAACTGGAAACGTCTGCCGTGGTCATGTCGGTTGGTAAGATATCTATGACTTTCACTCTTAAGTTTATATATCCGAGGTTTAATCCTCCTCCGATGTTTAAATTGATATTCTAATTTTAATTAAAAAACGTTTCAGGCGATAAAAGTATTTTTTGTATTATACTGCTTTATTTGAAAGTACAGTGTGGTTCAAATTATTGGACACATTTCAAAAATTAATAATAACGAAGAAAGCTAATAATGTTACAACTGGCGTTTTTCCGGTTAAATGAGAGAGCAAACAAAATGGTTTTTTTCCCAGATAGGTGACATACTATTACGGCATTCTAAATTTGCTACAGCAATAGATTTCCATACGCAATGGCCACCGATCAGCAGAAGCCGATGTGTGTTTTTTGATTTTCTATTTAGTTTTTCTTGAATATTCCGAAAACTATTCAGGTTTCGAATTACAATTGATTTAACAAATTAAAGAATGTAAAAGTCCCTACAAATGTATGCTTTTATTTTAGCTTTAATAGGTTCCCAGATAATGGCTCTCAAACATGAGAGGTGTCCAGTAATTCACCTCCAACTAGACCGCCGTAACGGCACTTTATCGATCTGAAGAAATATTTTAATGCTCACTCATTTAAAAAAACCCGCAGTTTTAAGATTATTAGTATTTTATTAATTTTTGAAATGAGTTTAATAATTTATAGAAAAGCTTCGGTATACGGCATTACTGGCGATATTTTGTTATTTTGGCGACTTTTTTATTGCGTAAGCAAACATGGCGTCGGTTGTGTTGTATAAACAAACATGGTGACTGTTTTGTTGCACATTTTAGTGCTCTTTTTTTGCGTATGTGTTAGGGTGGGCCGAAAAAAAACTTTTTTTTAGAAATCGATTTTGGCATAGTGCGGAAAAGTTGTGCAATAGATCTGTTAAAACCCTCCAAAAATTTCATCAATTTCGTTTAATATTTAACCGCTCCCCTTTGACATTGAAAAATAGAAAAAAAGAGAAAAATAGTTTTTTGTCAAAAAATATATTTTGAAAAAAAGTCCAAAAATTTTAATGGTATACAATGGTCAGTGAGAACCCACAAAATTTTTTATCAATTTCTCTCAATATTTAACCGCACCCCTCTGACATCAAAAATTGGAGAAAAATGAAAAAATATCGGATTTTCTAAAAATCTGTAATATGAAAATTATTTTTCGAAATTAGTATTGACATTAATTGATTAATTAAATAGTACTATAAATAATAATAATTCTATAATTATTACGTAATTTAACATTTTATTCAATTTGTTTTACGAAATTAATACTAGCTTATTTTTCTTGAATTACATGCAGACAGAATACAGATTAGAACTAAAACCTACAAATTTGAAATGTACCTATATAATAACACCTGATACATGCAATGCATACCTCATGTAGCATTGTTAATAATAGGTGTTTGGGATGCGCAAAATACGCATTGTTTGAGAATACTTTGTAAATAATTTGCTTAACATTGTCTGGAAGCTGCCTTGCAAGAGAAAGCGTTTTCCAGAAATGTTGGGCACCATATGGGCAAGCCGATTTCATTTTTAGCTCAAACCACATTGGAACATAAACCAGCATTACATACTTGACGAGTATTATAAGATTCTGTGATGGACTTGGAGTGCCAATTTATAACCGTAACAAACGGTTTGCGGTGGTCAGCCATCGTGCATGACTGAGTTTACCTGGGCTATTGTCAGTCACGCTAGAAGAGCAACTGCCCTCTTTTATGGCAAGACAGATGCGATACAAATATTGTTGGTCAGTACTTAGCTTTTTGGTATCTTTCAGATCCAAAGACTGAAGAGTACAGTCAATTTGATCAAATTTGACCACTGGAGTTTTTTCACAATCTTTTAGAAGCAATCCAATAGCTCCAGAATATGAATATGGTCCCTTTGTGCAACCGTCCATTTCCCGAATGAGGTGCCTTAGTGGCAGCTCATTAGCATGTAACATACATATATTCCATTGTAATTGTCTTCCAACGTATGTCTCAAGCAAACGTATTACTCCACCTTTCCATCCTGTATTCACATTTGTTCCGTCACATCCGATAACCGATAGGTTCTGCAAACTCATATTATACGTTTTTGTAAATTTTATAATACCTTGGGCTATTTCTTTTGCACTTTCACAAGCAGTTAACGATATATGACCTACATTCTTGCTACCTGGTTCCTCTATTAAAGCTACATGCGCTTGTGATATTAATTTTCGATGACAGATTTGTTGAACGGTTTCATCTTTGCGCCCATCAAAATACAAACTCTTAATGGGTACCCCTTCAATATATTCGTGCCAAACTTCAAGCAAGGAAAGAACTTCCGCAAGGAAGAACGCTGTACCTAATTTATGGCCACCCTGTATTTTGAAAGTAAAATATTAGACTTGAAAGCATTCTTGTCCCGAGCAACGCCGGGTATATCGGCTAGTATTACATATTTATCAAACATAAAGAAACCTTAACAAGGTAATGCGCAATATTTTCAGACACATTTGTTTTCAGTGAATGCAGTTTATGCAATCAGATTCTTATATTTGTAACAAAAGTCTCATTCTCGCTCATTTGTACTGTTTCATTGTAGTAGCAGATCCCATAACTAGATAAACTGGTAAGAGATAACAGATCATGCAATTCGTACCTTTGATCTTTTCGTAATAACAACGGTATCCATTGAGAAATTATGGCTGTGTTGTGTAGCTGGGGAATAAATGGATGACGATGCTTCCTGGAAGGGTGAGCCTTATAAGATTTCTCAAGGCGAACATTTCCATATTTGGTTTATTTGTTTAAGAAACCTCACAAGTTGATGCGCGTCATTTATATCATTAATATAGTAGCAGATTTTGCTTAGTTAAGCACACACGCTATATATATCTGTTACGGCTAAAGCAAGAATGAAATGTAAACCTAGGTTTAATCGGTTAAAGTGGGGATTACCAAGGCATTGCGGCTGCAGCCCGAAGATTCCCCAACGCTTTCACCTTTAACCGCCTGGGATTGGTTATACTAAGTTTTAACCGGTTAAAGGTGGAAGCGTTGGGAAATCTTCGGGCTTTAGCCACACAGCCTTGGTAATTCACACTTTAACCGGTTAAACCTAGGTTCGGTTAAAGCAAGAATGAAAGGTAAACCTAGGTTTAGCCGGTTAAAGTGGGGATTACCAAGGCTTTGCGGCTAAAGCCCGAAGATTTCCCAACGCTTCCACCTTTAACTGGCTGAAACTGGGTCTAAAAGGGGAAAAGAAACTGAAAGAAAAATAAAAGTATGAAAATGTAGGGAATTTTGCGCTCTTTAGTTTGTTGATTCACATGTAATGTGAAAACTGAAGAGTTTTCGAGATATTCAAGAAAAACTAAAAAAAGGTGGCTGAAAACACAGATTGGCTTCTGACGATCTATGGTAATCTTTCATCCTCTTGATGCCTACTATCACCACTCTGAATTTGTCGGTCGAATTCGGCAACACCCTGCGTAAATAGTTTAATATATAATATTTTTAATATAAATTAACAAAAAACAATAAAATTTAACAAAAAAATTTCACGATGAAAAATTTGATTGGAAAGATCTTGAAAACATGCGATTCAAGTAAATGTGAAAAAATATCTGTGCCGCGATACCAAGTACCTTTATATTATAGTTAAAAGTTGGGTTTAGGAGAAAAAGTTACTAGTTACGTGGATAAAATAATTATTCCAGTTCTCTCTTTAAAGAATAACAACCTGAAAAATTTTTACAGCTTCTACATTTTTTTGTTGCTTCTTGAACAGTAAATAGAAGTTCTTATGATTGGCCTTGCTTGTTACAGGAAGCCATTCGATCTATTCCTACAGACTGTTTGCTGGCTGGAATTTCCGGCCTGTTGAAATAATCAGGAATAAACTCCTCTCAATGGGAATAGAGATCAAGAAGAAAGTCGAAGGAAGAAGAAAAAGCGGTTCATGCACTTCTTTACCAGACATAATAAATAAATGCAGTCTTGTCGAATCGATCTGATGTAGTTCTCCTTTGTTCCTGCCGTCCGAATTTCCTTTTTCTTCACCCCCTTTCCATTTGAGGCTTCTCTTGGCTTCTTTTGTTCAACTCCTTTCCTTTTTTAAGATCTCATTTCGTTCTCTTAACGCAAGAGCTGTCCCAATCATTGCATTCCCAATGATCAGGTAATGGAAGTAGAAAATACGGTCGATACCTACTTTTCCACCCCAAGTAAATAACTTCTGGTTAGCATGCTAGAGGGGTTTATGACGAGGGAAATAGTTGATGTTTTGCATGGTTAAGACGAAAATCATTTAACTGAAATTAATATTATTTGATAGTTTTCGTTATGGCTATAGATAAGAAAGAAAACAATATTTCTTGTAATTCGCAGTGATTTTACTGGATTTACAAAATGCTTTAAAATTGTATTAGAAGTTAGAATAGTATTATAAAAATTAGGCAATATTACAGTAATGATGAATTGTATTACCCTTACTTTAAGGCGACATGATACCATCCGTCTGAACAATAATATTAATATTTGAAATTGGATTTTAGATGTATTTTATATAAACTAATACTCTATGACTATCCCACACAAAAAATTTGAACTTATTAAAATAGATTTGTAAAATTTATTTTTTTTTAAAATTAACTCTCTTTTTAAAAATTCCTAAGGCTTTTTAAATATGCATATATTTTTACAATTTTTTTTGCAAGTACCTCATAATACAATACATAAAACTTGCTATGGATTTCTTTCTACTGCTGATATTTAATTTATCATTATTATCTTTCTTAGTCTTAAACTCACAAAAAATTCTTAAAAATGCATTTTTTTGACTTTGACATTTAAAAATAAATTACTACACATCTTAGAGATAATTCCATACCAAGTTCTACAAAAATTATATTTCAAAACATGCATAAAAAATATCACACCCCTCTTTCAATTATTAAAAAGGCCTTAGGTTTTCGAAAAATAGTATATGAACAAAATTACAACAAGGAGAAATATCAATTTAAAGTTTTCATTCTTTCAATAACATGATATAAAATCCTTAAGAATAGATTGTATTGAGCTTGGTTGTTGAGCTAAAATGAGCTTTTGGTTAAATTTTTAAAAATCTATAAAATATTTAAATAGACATAGTGAAATTTTACCCTATATTGACGCAAAAAATTGTAAAAATTAAATTTTTGAGTTTTTTTTCAAAACATTCATTTCAATATAATGATAAAGATGTACTTTACATGTATAAAAAATTTCAAACATTTATCTATAATAGAATTTGAGAAAATGTACATCGAAATGGCCAATTTCACATTTTTTGCTTTGACACAAAAAAGTTTGTAAAAAATACATTTTCGAATTTAAAAAAAATAAAAATTTTAGTACAATAAGAAAGGTGTACTTTATTTGTATAAAAATTTCAATCATGAATGTATAACAGATTTTGAGAAAAGGTACATTGAAGTGGGCAATTTAAAATTTTCGGAATAAGAGTTTCAACTCCTCTTAACTGAAATTTATGTTATCTGATAGTTTTTGTTATGGTAATAAATAAGAAAGAAAGGAATATTTCTTAGAATTCTCTGTGATTTTAAATGATTTACAAAATGCTTTATAACTTAAATAAACCATACAATATTAAAGTATTGTTGAATTGTATTACTCCTACACTATACAATTCTTTTTTGTTGTTTATCGTACGTTATGTAAGTTTATATAAAATATCGCAAGAAATGCAATTCAAAGTTTGAAAATTGAACTTCTAACTGCATTCTTAATTTAAATTGCTGAAATAAAATCTTTAATAGTTTTGATAGTATTCCTTCACTGAAACTCATTCCTCGATCGAGTCAAAAATTTATGAAGCGAATAATTTTATTCATTTATTATTAAACTATGAAAAATTATTTGGATGAAGGTGAAAGATTATTAATAGAAATATGAATGCGCAATGTAGGGGCAAACTTGTAGTCCTTTAAACAGATTATTTTGAAGAGAAATCGGGTACTCAAATTCAATATTAATGTGGAATTCGTTTATACTTTAGAATGAAAAGAAATCTATTGTAAGTTGCCATGATAAAATAAATAACAAAATGGCCTAATATGATTTTTGTAATTATGTTAATAAATCTATATTTACAGAGTGCTTTTATGGAAGGCCTAGATGAAAATGTCAAACGATAAAAAAAATACTCTTTTCAACTATTTATTCAGATGACCAACTTTAATGCCATTGCCATGCTAAAATAATAAAAACATACTCAAAATGACGTAATATGATTTTTATAAATATTATTAAAAACATCTATTTTTTTTGCTATGCAAAAAATATTCTATGCCAACACTTCATTGATCTAGTTCTTTGAAACGTTGTTAGTGTTAACATTTATGAATAGAATATTAATGTTTTAAGAGATAGCGTATTCATCATGGAGCATAAGCATCTAGTTTTTAAATAACACAATGAACTCGAAGTTTAATGATTTGTAATATTGTTTGAATTAACGTGATTATAGGGCAATTAATTTTTCTTCAGCATGGCTTTCTGATAGCACGATTTCCATTTAAACTGCGCACAAATTTTGATTAACCTCACATACAATCACTTAACTTCAATGATTTAAAGAACTTTGACATTCTTCAAATAGCACCAATTATTCAGTCGCACTACTATTATGTTACTATAAAATCACTTACTTATTTAATTTCAATTGGCGTAGTTTCAATACAATACGGAAAAAACTTATCGTGTTACTGGGAGGTTTTAATGAATACTAGATAAACCTAAGAGTAAGTTCCACATGTTCTTAACTTTCCTTCTTATTACCCATTTCTCGCTGCGAACAAACAAAAGGATTCTTACCAAAAATTAAAGTGGAAAGAATTATTTTTATTTACAATTTCACTATATACAAGCTAAAAGGGCACTTAAATTAATTGTAAAATTCATGGAACGTAAATAGAAAAATTCCCTAGCAAAATCCCTATAGGGAAAATGTTTTAAACATGGGCAGTTCTGATTGGCTGCGAATAGTTTTGTTACGGAAAATGTCTCTTCAAGAGGGAAAAATACCGGGATATTCGACAACTGTGTGAAAGAACCTTATAAAAGCTTAAACATAAAAATTAATCTACATTCGTCTTTGAAATTGTGACCTTTTCATCACTTGCAAAAACTAAGAAAATTTTCAACTAATTAAAACCAAAACTGATTCTTAGTAAGTGAACTAGACTTAATGCGGTACATAGAATAGCAGTTTGATCCACACACAACGGTAAGTCACGCACATATACATATTAATGAACCGTTATACAATAGAACTGTTAAATAGATCAGGCACCCCATTTTGGAGTAAGGTATATATTATATCTGCTACAATGACAATAGAACTAATTCCAGTATCTCTAACAGAATGCATAGTAAATTCCACTGTAGGTTACTTAATGCTTCGCGAATGAACGTTTGATTTGAATTATTCTGAGATAGGATAACAGGCTTGTGTTAAGATATAAGTGAATTGTAGTTTTTTATAATTTATAAGCATAGCACGTTAAGAAAATCATGCTGAATTGTGTATTTGAGTATTAAAAACTGTTTGCAAGTTCTAAGCAAAAAATCAAAAATTGAATTGTTGCTTGAAATCAGTGAGGTAATATTTATAATTGCATATTTTGCTGTTCACTATTGTTTGGCAGTTTGGAATTTCTAAGGGATAAATAAAAAATTTAACTGCTGCTTGGAATTAATAGAATAATATTTTAAATTATGTATTTAGATGTTAATAATCGTTTGGTAGTTGAAAAATTTCAAAGATAACTCGAATTACAGCTAACAAGATAATATTGTAAATTGCATATTTAAAATTAAAACTCGTCTGGGAACATAAAAAAATTAAAATTTGGATCAGAACAAGAAGAATAATAATTTAAATTGCACATATAGGAATTAATAATCATTTCGAAACTTAAAACGATAATTCAAAACTTTCGAACATGCCGTTAATAGCATTTAAATGTAACTAATTTAAAATATTCTCCGTCTTTCTTTTCCTTATAAAGTCTAGGATAATTTTTTATTTCTTTTAAAATGAACTCAAGAAATTATCAGATTAAGATTAACCATAAAATGATTAATTGTGGAATTTCTAAGAGCATACAGCAAAAAGCAGTCGCTTATTACGAAAACATATTATTCAACTACCAGACTTTTCATTAAAACACAATAAATGAAAGCTTCATATATTTCCAGTTTCAGTAAGAAGCACAATAAAAGCGATTAACTATTCTCATCCAATCGCTTAACCAAAATCATGATTGCATTTACTCCATTAATTTGCGTATAAGAATCACGTAGTGTATTTATTATTAAAAAAATTAGCATATGCACTTGTATGGGCCATTAGGGAGAATAAAAAAATAATACGGATAATTAGTAATTAATGATCTAGAGTAGGGAAGAATATGTTTTATAAGTTAATTTTACACTCTGATGGTCTTGAAATAAATGAGACATGCTGCGCGGATTAGAGTTAATTAGAAAATGTCAAGCAACGACTATTGTGATGATGTTGAATACCTATGAGGTTGAAAAAATTGGAATATTGCTGGAAAAGACCATCCATAATGTCGGTTGCATAGGTGAATACTTTTGGATGTAATGTTAAGCTGAAACGTAATGGGGATTCAAGCACAGATAAAAAGGCAAACAAGGAATTTTAAAGGATTTTGAATAATGTGTTTGTGGAAAAGAATTTTGAATATAGTTTTAGAAAAAGAAGATAACTTTTAAAATGAAAGTTGTGTTATGGAACTTTTAAGCTGATAATGAATTTTGTGATGAAACATTTCGAGTGAACTTAATTCTATTGCGATCAGTAAGAATACAATTTTGAGAACGTCTGTGAAATGAATTTTAATCTTTTCACAAATATATAAATGTATCTTTTAATTTTGATTGATTCTGACTTTGAAAATTATTCGGAAAAATGGTATATCATAATCTGGAAAAATGTATGTATTATTTAGTGTATCTTCAGTAACAGAGCAGTCAATTCATATTAATTACTGAAGTAACAAGTTGAGCTCTTTTCGATAAGAAATGAAACGTAGTTTTAGTGCTGAATACGACTATTTTAAGAAATAAGACTTTCAGTTTTTATTCGTCAAAATTCACAAATTTGCAAACTGTTTTATGCTTTCTTCAGTTAATTTTTAAAAATAATCGTGCATTTTATGCCTGTACATGAAGCAATTTTTTCTGAATTTGCCCACAGTCTTTTTTTTCCGTTGGATGCTTCAAGAATTATAAAAATTCTGATTTCTAGTGATTATTTCCACATTTTTAATTACACGTTCTTATAGATCGGAGTGTCTACCCAGGTGGCACAACATATTCCGCAATATTGTTCAATACTATATAATATTATACGATATTGTACAACATTATACGTACAGTATTGAGAATATTGTTCCATATCGTACAATATTATGCAATATCTTTGTGTTATTGGGGTAGGACCATTCCATTTTTTAATTTATATCAAATACATTTTAAATTTATGAAGCTTCATATATATATTAATTCGTTTATAACAGACTGTCATTTATAGATACATCTAAAAACTTCTTTTTAAAGCATGACTACATAAAGGGCTTTATAAACAATGAATGAATTCTTAAAATTATTTATGATTAGTTGTCAGATTAAAGCATTTTTACATATTTGAAATACAGTGCCAGATTAGCACACGTTTCGCAGTGTATGTAATATTGTGCAATATTGTAATGATATAGTTTTAATATTAATATTGTAGGAATGCAAAATTCTTAGTGTTTGAATCTATGAACTCTCATATCTTCGAATTTTCTTCAGTTACCAATCAAAAATGTAAAATTAGTCAATCAATTCTTCAAATAAATCGTAGATTAAAAACAGTTTTGTTTGAAACTGATATCTTACACATCTTACAGACTAAAAACAAAATATTTTCTTTAGCCAACATTGTTACCAATTTCCTTCCTGGAATAAGAAACAAAACTCAAATAGAGCCTGGATATTTTATTTAATTCGTTTCTCCAATATAAAGTTTAATAATATTCTACTGAGACAGAGAACAGTAAAGGAATGACATGTTTTGCCAAGGACATTCAATTTATACAAAAAACATAAAAGAGCATTTTAAAATGTCAATACAGGGATCTAAAAGCATTCTCCTGTTCCTCTTTTCAATTTTCTCTTCGAATTCACACACCAAACTGAATTACGTCACTTCCCTCGAAAATGACTACCAGTGTTCATCATGTCAAAAATTCCACCTCGTAACATCTCGCCATTTTCTAAATCCCTCTCTTTTAACGGAAAAAATAAAACCTATACAGCTTCAATCCTCAAAACTTCACAGAGCGAAAGAAGATGGATAAAAAAGAACAGGATAGGACATAATGCATACAATAAAAGTGCCAACTTAGCGTTGATTCAATAAATATTCCAGAGGAATGTTCTACGCCTTTCCCGCCATTTCGCTTGCTGTTTTTCTTTGTTTCGTTCGATTCGGTTAAAATACTTCTGCCATCTCTATTTTTTGTCTGAAGCATTTGTTTAGGTCTGATGTGGGCAGAAAACTGAAGTCAACTATCGTCTTCTGACTTAGGAGACCTTATTGTTTATGTACAGGAGGAAGTGAAGCATTGCAGATGCTTGTTCTGATAGAGCAGTTGTATTTCTGTACGAGGGAGAGTGTACCCTACAGGGATTTGAAGGATCCATGGATCAAGTCAGGTAAAAGTTATGAAGGCAACTTCAGCGCAAAGAAGTGGGGTTCGAATTTTGTTTCCAAATGCTTTGTCCCTGATGCCAGCAGAAAAATAAAATAGCGGCAAGTTTTATTTTGAAAATATTTGCAAGCTGAAAGGATATGCAAGAAGAATATATCCGAAAAATATTTTTTTAAGGACAGAAATGTTGTCCTTTTATTTTCTTTGATATTTTATTTGATTTAGAATTCAAACAAAGGAATAGAATATTGTCAAGTAAACAAAGATTATATGACACAAAATAAGGAAATGGGTGAATCTGACTTCATAAATAAGCGTTATAATACTGATTATTTTTAATTACTTCTGCTGTTCTCTGTTGTTATTCAAAGTTATTTCTTGCTTGAATCTACAAAATGTAAACATTTAATTTATTTACCTACTAAACAGAAAATAACTGCACACTTCTTGAGTAAGACTGTTGATAGGTTCTTCAGTCAAAGTCGATGAAAAATTATAGAGATGTATAAAAATATGATAGCAAAAGAGGAACTATATTTTTGGAAATTAAAATAGCATTTTGGAAAATAAAATAATGACACTATAAAATCAAATACAATTGAAGAGTTTTTGATGCTTCTATTTTAGGCTAGGAACCGTTGCATGCCACTCTAACTGCTAAATTTACTGTTGCAGGCAGACACACAAGCAATTATATATAATATCTACAATTTCTATACACAATGCTCCATATCTAACCCAAGTATTATTAGAAAATTCAAATTTTAAAAAAGGCTTTTACAGTTATTTCAAATTATCCGATACAGATTATATTTCCAAAAATTGAATATTTTCACATCTGACAGTATCCAGAATAATCTTCTATTCTTTCTTTTTTCACTTCTCTTCCAATTTTTTAAATTCCCTAGTTTTTTCCGTTTACCAGGAATTTTCCTCTTCTCTATCCGAGAGCTCTTTATACTGACTCTGTGGCAACAATAATTTCATCGCAAATTATTTTTTGAAGTGGTAATATTGCAAGTAATATACGAATTGCAATTAGTAAAGACAAAATATTTTTCTTTCAAAATTTTTAACGAAAAATAACGACTAGATGGACCGTTTTAACCAAAAGGCCAATTTTAAACTTTAGTAACATAAAACTTCAGTTAAAGGAGTGTTTGATAGTCAAAAGAATGACATCCACTTCTCTTCAATTACGTAGAATGCACTTTGAAATGACGTTCATAAATACAATCTGATTGCCTAAAAATGACAAATTCATTGGTTAGAAAATTCTCTTAATTAACAATAAATTACATTGTACGATACTTAATTTTATTTGCCAGCAATAATTTATTGAAATTAACATTTCTACACAAATTAAAATCTCAAAAAATAATTTAGTATGGCATTGTTAAAGAAAATCATAAACCATAGAGACTGCTAACTGAATTAACTACTGTAATTATAGTTGCAAAAGCATTTCCAATTATTGCAGATACATGATGAAGAACTTAAAAAGCAAAATTAGTTTAATTATGCTGCTCAATTCCGAAACTAATTATTTTAATAAGAGAGTAAACACAATTATACTAATAATTAAATTATTCTAAATGCACGGCACAGCCAATAGACAATTTTGCTAAAATAGTTAGGCAAAATTAAGGGAAAAAAGTGTATGCCAAGTTAGCAGTGTTTTCTCGTAGCGAGACCTTTTTAAGGAAATTTAAGCAGATTGCCTTAAAGAAAGTTTTAACTAAAGAAAAAAAGTTAAAGCATTCAAATGGTATATGAGAACGTAGAAGATAGAATTATGCTTCAAATGGAATAAAAATGTTAGTTAATTTCTACGATGCCTAAACTGTAGACAAAACTTCATATCTCAAAAAACAATGATAAAATATATAAACTTCTACAAGCAGTATAGATTATGTAATAAATCAAGCATTAATGTATGTAAAATTACATCCATTCATGTCTAAATTTTGAATTTTGTCGTTGAAAAATGCATCTGGAATCTTCTCTCTTTTCTCCAAGCTTTTCATTTAATACCATGCTTAGCAAGATCGTTGATAGTTACTGTTACCTAGGGTTACCATAATATTTGTAGTTGTAATCCCGTCACGCCGGGGAGAGAGGGTGAACAGTCTTGGGAGGTGTAAAAGTATAGTTTAACCCCTTCGGCCCTGGCGTCCTAGTATTAGGACATATCTTTATATTACTCTAGATTCCATATTTTTAAGAATTTAAACTTCAAAACCGTAGGTCCTGTTAATTATGCATTCAAGAATAGCAACATACTTTTATTTCTGCTCAATAACTGGCAGCATAGCCGTTACAGGGAAAATAATGCAGGCTTCTGACCATCTGCAGTCAGAACGCAAGTGCAGTTTTTTGAGTTTTTAAGAAGTTTAAAAGTTTTTTGAGTCCTTAAAAACATTATTATATTTTATCCTCTGCTTTTTGAAAAATTCCATATCATACTATTTCTGCCTAATTCAGTGCTTTTAACATAAAAATAATGAGAAATTGCATTACAAATGAGAATCAAACATTTTTCTTCTAATAGGACATCAGGGCTTAGAGCAGACAACATGAAATTTTATACTTGTTCTATTATTAGACCACCAGGTGTCTATAGTACAAAACTTATACTTCGTTTCACAGTTAACGATATTTCTTCTAAAAAAACATTGTGTTGGATGTAAAATTTGCATATTTTACAGTATTTATTCAATTATTAACCATTAAAATTGATGCAAAATTGAAAACGGAGGGACGAGATAGTTCAGATAAATGTGTTACAGAAGCTGACAAAATCACTATAATGAAGTTTTACGGCAATCGTGCGGACAAGATAGAGCAAAAAAGATGTCACTTTTGTTGAAGTTTTCAGACCTGAAATTGTTAAGTAAGTATGGAGAGGGTGGACAAGCATGATTTATTAATGTCATTGCACCAAACGGCTATAAGGAGCAAAAAATGAACCCTCTGCATCATCTTTTCATTATTTCAATATGGCTATATTAAATTCTTGGTCATGGTACTAAAGAGATGCAAATTGTTCTGGAATTCCTCAGAAAAACTAAATAGATTTATTGGAGTTCACATTTCAAATAGCAGAAGCTCTCTCATTTTCAAATCAGTCAGCAATCATTGCCAAACGCGGACGTTCATAACGCAATAGCCCTGCTGTACTACCTCCAAAGAAAAAGTTAAATTTGTCAAATCTTGCAATGACGTGAAATTTGATGGGATAAACCATACTATTGAAAAAAGTTCAAAGTAACAAAGATGCAAATTGAAAGGTTTTACTTTCAAAACTTCATCTTTTTGTGAGAAATGTGAAGCATAGTTATTCTTTAATTCTCAAAGAAATTGTTTCAAATCATTTCATTCAAGACAATTGTAAATTGAAATTAAAATTAAAAAAATCTTTTTACTTAATTGATGTCTGGTGTACTATAACATTTTTAATTAGTTTGCTAATTGACAAAAATTTATGATATTTCATATTTATATTACTTATATATAATACAGCATATTTAACTACTCATTAATTTTTTTTATCTGTCCTGTGAATTATTCAGGGTCGAAGGGGTTAAAATTCTGAAAGCTGTCTACCAATGACCCTCTTTCATAACACTAGCACAGAGTTTGAAAATGAGAAAAAGCATTTAAGGCGTCAGAACTCAAAGAAGATGCAATTTTTATTAATGTTTGGTAATTCAAAATTGTAATAACGAAAAACAGAATTAAAGTAACACTGCCCGAACTCTTAATTTTCAGTTTGAACTGGGACCTGGACATTGAGGTTCATTCTTTTTCTCACCAACAATGGATGTAAACACTGTAGACAATGAATTTTCCTTCATTGGCAGAATGATGTCAGCTTTTTTGAATACGTCAGATTTTCTCAATTATAACCAAATTTCTCTCCTGCAGTATTCAGTGGCGTAAATCCGGACCTGGTTCGGCCATGAGTTTAAAATCTGGACTATCCAGACGAAATCCGGACGTATGGTAACCCTACTCTTATCCCATCTATCCTCTGTAGAGATAACATGAATCCATACTCTCACGATTCATGTCTGCGTTCATTTTTAAGGTTGGTTTATTTGATTTTAGTTAAGATTCTCGCAAAAACAAACACAAATTAAAATAATCCCTCTAATTTTATTTTAAAAATTAAGGTATAATAAAAAGTTTTCGGATTACGGCTGTAGAACGCAGGCAAATAATAGAGGTATCGGACATAATCTCTACAGAGACAAAAAGCTACAAGAAAGTAATGTGAACCCTGTACCTGCCCTTTAAAAATTAGAATTCTTAGAACAAAGTTTACCATTTTTAATAAAATGAGTTTCCAAATTTTTTAAGAAAACAAATTTTGTTTAAGCAATTACATTTTTTAAATTTATCTATTTAAAGCAAATATTTATTTTCAAGATTAATTTTTAAACTATTTTTGCTATATTCTTTACAGGTACATTCATAGATTTATTAAATTCTGGTTGAAAGTAAAAATATGATGGTTTGTAGGGTTATGTTAAATAAGTAACCGAATGTTTACTTTGTTTCTTGCTTAGTTATATAATTTAAAAAATGTGTGTATATAACTTTTTTTATTGTTAAATAAAAAGAGAACTGATATTCATTGTATTAATTTAAAAGCAATCATGGAGATTAAATTAACAAAGAACCAATATTACATTTTTTTTTGTCTTTCCTTCTGTCTTTGTTTTTTAACATGTCCTTTGAAATATTCTAATATGTTAAAATTGTTATCCTATATTAAACCTTCCAGCGGGCGCGCCCTCTATATCAAGGTCGCGTGTATTTCCTAGATTCGCTATTGTAAAATATTAATTTTTAACAGGGTAATTATTAAAATCAGACTGCAATTGGGTAAGAGTTAATAAGTACAATTATTTTAAACAGCTTTTATTTTAAAAGGAATGGAAAAAATGTAAACATAAAGCCCAAAGCAAGAGAAATTGGCAAAAGAATTAATTGAATGACGTGAAAATAAAATAAATGAAATTGCCAATATTGAAATGTTTATATTTGTAATATAAAGCTGAAAAAACAACATGGAAGTAAAAACAATTTTGAAATTTAGATAGAAAAAAACATGAAGTCAATTTCATAGTCATTTCATTGTAACGGTCGCGCGTATGTGTGAAATGCAAATAGCAAATTTAAAAAATTTAGAAATAGAAGAGACCTCTTGTATTAAAGCTTCGAATTGCAAAACAATGACTAACAGTTCATCGAAAGGAGCTGGAAGAATAGACAAGGGCATGCTTTCATAGTACATCCACTGGCAAAAAATATAAACCGAAATTTTTCTCTAGTGTATATCTTAAATATGCACGCTAGCTGGAAGGTTAATTACTTTTTGAAATTGCTATTTATATGCCTTTGATATGTCATTATTAAATTGAATTCTATCACTTAAATAAATTCACTAAACTGAATATACAGTGTTATTCATTTCACTCAACTCAGTGTGCATTCATTTGTACGTTCATATAAACTGGCCCTTCATAAAAGAATTTTCCGATATATATCATTAAAGACATAAAATAATTTGATGTAACAAAGGACGAAAAAATCCCAAGAGAAATCTTCACATTCTTTCATTTTGTTTAATTTTTAGTAACTTTTCTGCTTTTTATTTACTTATTTCTGTGTTTTATAAATATTCTTTTCAGGACAATTAATTAATAACAGGAAATGTTTTGTAGAATATTGCTTTCAAATGTAAATTGAGTAATATCAAATGGAAACTCGATCGAACATTTCTGACAAAAATGAAATTAATTAATGTCAGGAAATGTTTTGTAGAATAATGCTTTCAATGTAAATTGAGTAATATCAAATGAAAACTCGATAGAAAATTTCGGAGAAAAATGAAATTAATGAATATTAGGAAATGTTTTGTAGAATATTGCTTTCAAATGTAAATTAAGTAATATCAAATGAAAACTCGATAGAACATTTCGGAGAAAAATGAAATTAATATCAGGAAATGTTTTGTTGAATATTATTTTCAAATGTAATTTAAGTAAGATCAAATGGAAACTCGATAGAACATTTCTGACAAAAATGAAATTATTTAATATCAGGAAATGTTTTGTAGAATATTGCTTTCAAGTGTAAATTGAGCAATATCACATGGAAACTCGATAGAACATTTCTGAGAAAAATGAAATAAATTAATATCAGGAAATGTTTTGTAGAATATTACTTTCAAATGTAAATTAAGTAAGATCAAATGGAAACTCGATTGAACATTTTGGAGAAAAATAAACTTCTTTTCCTCCCACCTTGTTTATAATATTACGATAAATCTTGTTTTGGAAAACGCTTTATAAGACAAAATAAAATACAAAGCAGTTATTTAGAATTTATTCACAAGATAACGATCTTGAGTCGCAATTACAATTGCATAAGTATAAAGATGTAAAATCCATATAATGAATAATTTTATACTTCAAGAAATAAAGCTAGCAAAACAAACGATAAACTGTATAAAATGTATTTCAGTCGATTTTAAGTACATTCGTAAAACTTGGAGTTGAATATTGGAAAACAAAATTCAATATTCAATTTATTGTTTAAAGTCTCTATGAAGTTGAAAATTAAATCTGTTTTATTCATACCCCTACCTTTCATTGATTTAGAATCAAACATGGACAGATTTGTTTTGTGAAAATATGAAAAATTTTTAAAACTTAAAATTATAGCAATTAAATTAATTCTACAACTCTGGAGAATTTGGGTCTTTTTTCATGTATGAATAAAATTCATATGGAATTTTTGTATGCAGCCAAACCAAAAACTGAAGAAGCTTTATATTTGGCACGATAATAAAATTAGAATTATGTATATTATTATAGTGAATGCTCATATAATAGGGTTAGTCGATTCGGATATGTAAAGATTTTGACATAAACATAGGATCATGTGAAAAAAAATTTAAAATAAATAAAAGCCTGGAGACTGTATTCCATACAAACGCGCATACTTTATCTTCATGAAAGAAATTTTAAATACCTGTGAATTCAATAGATTAAAAAATAAATTCAGTGATACAATAAGGTTTCTGCCTTCATTCTCCGCCTTACATTCATCTATTCTTCCTTACATTGGCGAATTTTATTCTTATGATATTAATGTTTATAACTTCTTATACATCATCTTGCATAGCATAATGGGCAATGCAGGAATGGTTGCGTGACATGCATATACAATATGAGTAATTAAGTGTTTATTAAAACTATGATATATTTTTATTTAAAACTATGATATTTGAAGCAAGATGGAACTTGTTTCGTATAATGAAATACGCGAGAATTTCTACGTCTTTGATTTTGCAAACATAAAAATCTAATTTAACATTGATTTCCTGTCAAGCCAGTTGCTCGATTATCTCCATTTCATCGGGGATTTTACATTATTTTTTACTATTTATTATCAGATCGATATGCACATTATAATAACTGGCTTCCTGATCCAAGTACATTTTACCCAGAAACTCATGCCTCATATGGTGACCACAAATATCTTCCAATTAATATCAGTTTTTAAGATATTTCTTAGATTTCGCATTCCTATAAAGTTAAAATCTGACTGCATTCTTTGTTTATGTCACTTAAAACAATAAACTGAGTATGCAAATTTATCAAATTTATATGTGTTCACCTAGTACTGTTCTCGTATAACTCATATATAAAAGATTTCTAAACCATAAGATGGCATACCGCTTTCAGGGTCACAAACAATTTATTATGTGAAAAAGATGTAAATGGGTGCATAAATCCACAAGCAAACGTAAAACTAGTGCTGCCATCTCTTATCTTCATTAGATACTAAAAACTTATTTTTCTCTAAAAAAATCATTAAAAGACTACCGCCCGGTTGAGAAAAAGCTTTTAAAAAGTAGGTTCGAAAGAAATCCACCACCAATGAAAGAGATACTACAGGATTGAAAACCTTGTCCCAATAATGTTTTGGTATTCAAATAAGACTGAATAACAGCTATCAACATTTTTATTTGTCATAAATTATTTATCCTTACTCACAATCTAACTGCTCATAAGTTGACTGGTGATCTGAATTTATTTTTTATATTTAATGCTACTAAAAATATCAGAAATAAAACCTACGATAAATTTATTCATTTCTTAATTTTTTCATTTATTCACGAATCTAAATTCATACAAAGCTGGCTCCACAAATTAAATGACATTTCAACACCAAGATACCATAAACATTTCTACTTGGAAGCCCATCCCTTATAACCACAAATCTCAATATCCAATTTCTCGATTTGC
>BGPR01002323.1:0-36524 GCA_013235015.1 Araneus ventricosus
GTGGCCAGGAGAGAAGAGCCGAAGGAACAAACGAACAAAGAAATAGCCGATTGTCAGCCATGTTTCAACATGCAAGAGAACGCCGTCTAAATGTTATTGAAGGACAAAATCACCATCAGATACAAACTTTTTATATAGCTAGAACTGTTTTGAACTGAAGAACACAACTGTGGAGAAATGGACAATCTCTGTCTGAAATGCGGAGGGTTGTATTTCCGGGATGAAAAGAATACCAGAGGAATTTACACTCATTGTTGTCATAATGGAAATATAATTGAGCAGGCTTCAGTCCAGTATCCAGTGGAAATGAAAGGATTGATGGATGGCTCCGATGAATTATCAGTGCATTTCAAAAATAACATAAGGTCGTACCAGTGCTTCAATGGGTGCACAGATTGTACCGTCTACAGGGAGAGGAGCGTATTGCTCCAGAATTCATGGCCAAATTTATCACAGGACCTCTCATCTACACCCAGCTGAAGCAGGAGGTGAAAACACTAATACAATACACTTCAACAATATTATAACAGACATTAGGCATGTGTCACGTGACCTCAGGTATTATTCGATTTAGCCCGTGCAACGCCGGGTCATACAGCTAGTATAATTTAAAATTCCTCGGGAACTATGGATCATAGAGTGACAAATTTTATATCAATCGACAGCAAATTTTAGTTCACTATTTTAGAGCTATTGAATTTGAAATTAGAACGACAATTACTCTTTTAAATTTAAAATTATTGAAATGTAGGTTCTCTAACAATGAATTAATGCTGTTTAACGTCTCGCAGTGCTATGGCGCGAGTTTTATTGTTGGTGACGTCAGAGCGTTACAGAGAGATCTGGGCTATTATATTACTAATTACAGACAATCTTATATTTCAGTGCTATTTGTAAATAACTGATAAGGTCGAATAAAAAAACTTAAGAAAGTCAGGTTTCCCATCTCTGGTATAGAATATGGGGTGGAGAATTTCGGAGATGTGGCTCTTAATATTTGATATATCTTAATACCTATAAGCGCAAAACACGATTTCTTCACAATAGTTTGCGGCAGTCAGAATATCTAGCAACATTGTGGGAATATCGTACAATGCCGTCTGCTAACAGGGATGCCTTAATACCTGACTATCGATTTTTATCGGGGCACTGACCGAAAAGAATTTTTGACAAAAAGAAATAAATGTTACGATGATATTTCCGAGAATTTCTATAATAGAGCTGTATTAAATAATGAATTTATTAACATCGTTTTCTGTAGATGAATTTGCTTTTTGCTGGTGCAAATTTTTTGCTCTTGCTTCTATTTTTGGTTATATCGGTGTTTCTCAACCTTTTAGTATGTGCGTCCCAATTTTCAATCATAATTTTCTTCGCCCCCCCAGCCCCGCCTCTCATACAAAAACAATGTATACAATAATAATGCATCTTTGTCATTTTGACGCTAAAGCTACATTTCGACCTTAATTACAAGCCTTGCAAATTACAAAGAAAAAAATTCTTTCAATAAATTAATCAATTTTTTTAATAATATTTTCTTTTCGATATGCTCGCTCGCCCACCTTTATTTTTATCTCGTCCGCTAGGGGGCGCGGCCCACAGGTTGAGAATCGCAGGGATATATGTATGGTAACAAAAAGTGGCAAATTTGAAAGGAAGGAATGATTTATTTTAAACAGTTATGTGTGGTAAATATTTCGTTCTCAAGCTATCGTTAAACAATCTTATTTTAACGTTTATTATTAACAATTATTTATTATTAGCGCTTATTATTAATTTTTATTGAAGCAACATTATTTTAACGTTTGTTGAATGCTCTACTTAAGGATATGGGCGTGGTGTGATGCCAGTGGAATGAAAGGATCCATCCTCATCCATTGAAGTCTGGTTCTCAAAATCATAAGGATAGAAGAGCATTAAGGTACAAAAGAGATTTAACGGTACTTTTCCGTTAACCGGGCGTAAGCGAAAAATCGCCAAATAATGCAGAATTCCGCCAATTTCTTACAACCATTCTCTTGGCGACTTGGCTGGCGTTTGGTTCACAATTGGCGACATTTGCGCCCGGCTAACGGAAAACGCTTCGCTTTGGCGACTTGGCTCGCGTTTGGTTCACAATTGGCGATATTTGCGCCCGGCTAACGGAAAATCGCTTCGCTCTTGGCGACTTGGCTGTTCACAATTGGCGACATTTGCGCCCGGCTAACGGAAAAGTATCCATTTAAATAATCTACCTTATTTTTAATCTCGATGGTAGCTACTTTCTTCCAGTGACGTGGCGCCAAGGTTATAATATAATTTTTCGCCCCCCCCCTCAAATCATCCTTAAGTCGGTAATTCATCTGTACTCCATTCCATCCATTTGTCCCAAAACTTTTTTTTCCACCCATGCAAGTCGAAAAATCAGGCGCGTCATTCATCTGAAGCTCCAAAGTGCGCTGGCAGTAGCGAAGAGCGATCTTCTCTCCCCCTCTACAGCTGCTCTTCGATCCCCCTATTTCCCCCACTCAGTGGATTTCCGATAAAGGTAGCTCTTCGCGAGGTCTCAATCTAGTCAAATCGTTTGATCTGCCGCCTACCCTAGCTAAGAGTCCCACCTAAAGAATTGGCGCAAGAAGGGCTGGGATTTGGTTTGGTTGGAATTCCATCGGTTTGAATCATTTTTTCTAAATTTCATAGGCTTTCGACCTTGACGATTGTTTTTCCTTCCCGTGTTCCAAAATTTCCATTTTGGAAGAGATATGAATGGCCTGCTTTAGTAGTTTAACTTGCGTAAACGGCTCCCGGGAAGTGACATCTTTTCGCCCCGTATTTGGCTTTAAAAAGTGGCATAAACCCACTAACGTTCTGTCACCATGACCAGTGGCGCCAGGAGAATAATATGTTCTTTTTACACCAGTCGTCATTAATGGCTTAGCAATGGCACGCACAGAATGGCATTTTGGTACTTTTCCGTTAGCCGGGCGCAAATGTCGCCAATTGTGGACAGCCAAGTCGCCAAGAAGCGAAGCGATTTTCCGTTAGCCGGGCGCAAATGTCGCCAATTGTGAACAGCCAAGTCCCCAAGAGCGAAGCGATTTTCAGTTAGCCTGGCGCGAATGTCGCCAATTATGAACCAAACGCGAACCAAGTCGACAAGAGAATGGTTGTAAGAAAACTGGCGGAATTCTACATTATTTGGCGATTTTTCGTTTGCGCCCGGCTAACGGAAAAGTACCGGCATTTTTATACGACCTCAAAAGTGACATAAACGCAGCAATGTTTTGACTCCATGGCGTCCCCTAAAACTGGCGCCGGGGGTACCTGTACCCCTCTTGCACCCTCTCGTTACGCCACTGCTTTCTTCCTCCAAGAAATACAACATTTTTTTTCTTAGCAAGTAAAGCTCACCTTTGTATTGAAAGACGCATCGATTCTTCCTGTGCTACCATTATTTTTTCACATTCTTCACGAAGGTTAGAGTTGTATGCATAACCAGCGGGAGTGGTTATGTTAAACATTCTCGTATACTCCCTAACACATATACAGAAAAATTAAGCTAAAATGCAGTAAAACGATCAAGCGTTCCTAACGCAGTGGTGAAAAAATAGACGAAACGCCATACCCCGAATTTTGGAAGGTCGTGGTTTGATCCAGCAAAGCAGAATTTCTTTTGGTGCGGGCCTGGGTCGAAAGAGGGGTATTAGTAGCGGTGCATATTCCGAAGGTCACGAGTAGCTCCAATATGCAATTTGACATTGTTAGATAAAGAGAATCCAATATGCAATTTGAACTCCTTTTTTCTAACCGATTGAAACGAAATTTGGGCAGAGATCTATAATGAATGTTAGCAACCGTCATACCAATTTCTATTTATCTAAGCCAAAGGGTATAGGAGATATAATTTTTACAATTATGCGATTATACAGACCGACAGACCACCAACCCTTCTACGGATTTCGTTCAAACATTGATACGGACCTGCATTCATAATGATAAAACTGTGTACGAAATTTTATCCATCTGGCTATTCAAGTTTTTGAATTATAGCGTTCGCATGACCGCGGACATACATACAGACAGACTTCCCTCTGACGGACTTTGTCCAAAATTTGACAGAAACCTACAAATTATGTTTAAAGACCACATACCAAATTTCATCCCCGTAGCTCTAATGGTTTTTGAGTTATCGTGTTTACAGACAGACATAATTCCAAAATTGTGCTTTTCGGACTCGGGGAGGTCTAAAACGTGGAGATTCGTCAAAATCTCGAGTTCGAATTTTTTGACGATTACAATACTTTCTCTTTGTATACTTCGTATACGAGAAAGTAAAAAGTAAGCAGGCACGGTTTCAGGAAACATAAACCGAAACTTCAAAATTAATGGCATCAGTCATCGCTCAGAAGTTATAAAATGACTTCTTAATTTGACATCCGAATAAGAAAATACTAGCTTCAAGAGCTTTTGCTTAAGTTTTCTACTAGATGGGAAACATATCGCACAACTTCGAAGGAGAAATTCTGTATCTCTTTAATATTGAGTTCCAGAATCTAGTTCTGAGATTAGAGAGTTTTACGGAACTTTGGTTCGTCGCCAGATGTATGGCAATGTGCGAAACATCGACTAATGCTCAGCACCCCAGCAGCTAACTATTGGAAAACTCACTAATTCTGCGAAATCTATTTTCCGACAAAGGGTTTCCTACCGCAGAGAAAACCATAATCTTGAATGGCAGTATAAGGAAAACTGATTTTAAAACTATTTAAAAGCAAATTATCTTTTTAAAATATAAATTATACAAACACTTAAAACTTAATGATAACAGATTTTCGCTGCAGCACTATTCGTTGGTTTTCGTTTGTCCTCCACCGCGGCCTCCACCATGTATTACATACTAGCGGCCTTCGGCGACCAGCTTGACCGAGGGTAATACAATTTCAACTGAATCTCTTATGCATAATTTTATATTCATGTTTCCCTTAACAAAGTAGTTTTAAACTTCAAATTGCTATAGACATTTAACCTACGTTTTTTCCGTAGCCTTGCACTTGTTCTGTTCCTTGTCCACATTAAAGTAAAATACGCATTTGATTTCAACATTAAATTGGCGCGGCACATTTTACGACCAACAGCATACTAATTGGCTTAAAACACGCTGATAAAAGGAATTAAAACATAGCAACGATCAGTTTACTGGATTATTTCCTGATATAATTACCATCTTGGGGACTTCCTTTACAGATTTCACAGAAAAATTGATCAAATAAAAGAAAAAAGTAAAATCCAGCTAAGATATTTTCTAAGCTTTCAACAATGGAAGAAAAACACGCAATTAAATATTTGTTTAAACAATGAAAACGGTTTGAAATGCGTTGCAACAACGAAAAGTATTGTTGTAAATTATGCCAAAAACTATTTTTGAAAATTTATTAAAATTAGAGAAAAAGCGTACGATAACTTGATTGATATCATTGAAAATATAATTTTTTTTTAATTTTCAGATGGTGTAAAAATAATTTTTGAGCTGTAATATTTTCGGAAGTTATTAAGGAAAAACGCCAACATTTCGCTTAATTTTCAATTAATTAAAATTAAAAAAAAAAAAAAAACGTCTCCGATGTGCACATTCCCACCCTCCAAAAATTATGTTTGTGCCAAATTCCTTTGCTCTAGCTCTAGCGGTCTGTCCTGTAGAGCGCCAAAACACACACATTCTCCTTTGTTATTAGTAGAGATAATCGATGTTCTACTGTATTGTTATAACCCGGAGAGAACACACACATTCTCCTTTATTATTAGTAGAGATAATCGATGTTCTACTATATTGTTATAACCCGGAGAGAAAAGGTGTATCTTTCTGATTAAGAAAAGATTCGGGGAACAGAAAGTTCCAAAAGCTTCACATACAGATTACATTTGGAAAATCCAGCCATATCTTTCTGATTAAGAAAAGATTCGGGAAACAGAAAATTCCAAAAGCTTCACATACAGATTACATTTGGAAAATCCAGCCATATCTTTCTGATTAAGAAAAGATTCGGGAAACAGAAAGTTTCAGAAGCTTCACATGCAGATTACATTTGTCCATCCATGTCACGAAAAATGGAATGCCTTTTCCTGTCGTGAGGGAAAGACAACCGAAATTTCGCATTTGATGACAACTCATCCATCATCGGGATGTTTGTTCAGTGCCTTTATAAAACTCTCCGGGAAGCATCCTTTGTGAACTTGTTTCAAAAGATTTCATGGATCCGACCACTCTACTGACAATCGTCTGCGCTCTTTCGTTGGGGGGAGGTGTAGCGGCCAGGGAGCCGGAGCAAGGAGAATGCGTGGAATCCTTCATCGATGTCTATCCACCGCAGGTAAGAATGGAAGATAAGTTGATAAGCGATGTTCATATCAAGTTGAGATAAATGAATCGAAAATAATTCTTCAGATTAAAAGTGTTTACCAGTTACTGGTTAGAAACCTTAACTCGAAACGCTAGATTAGTCGGTGGAACTCGAGGCAGGTTGAGAAACTCTCCCGCACCTTCTGCGGAAAGGTGACTTTCGTGGAACACTCGAATTAAGTTGGCTATGCGACATCCATTTTTTTTTAACTCTACGCTTATTTAATTACTAGAAAATCACTTGTCATAGTATGACGGGTGCAAATTGCCTCTTCATTCGAGAGATTTCCCGTCAAATTTGACGTGTTTAAATAGATATATATGCAAGAAGAAGTGCTTAGCATTAATTGAAAACAAATAGAATAAACACATGTTTTAGGACAGGAAATATGTTTTTTTTATTTATATATTATTTACATATTTCTTTATTCAAAAAACCTCTTGGTAAACAGGATTCCGTGTGAAGTATTTTTCGTTGTTTAGCAATTTTATTATAATTCAATAACCATGAAATTCTCAGCTAGTCAAACGCAAGTCAAAAGTTAAAATTTCGAAGGAATTCCTTTTCGAAATTGTAATCGAAACAAAGCACTTCTCTGCTTTTCAAAAGTTGCCAAAAAATATCATCAAATCATATAATCACGATTGCAATAAATAATCGGATGCATCGTGGCGTCCAAACTACATCACGCGCATGATATACCACTGACGTAATTTACTAGTTTCTCTTAAAAAGTGGAAATTAATTTGAAATATATGATTCATATAATTTAAAATTCCTCGGGAACTACGGATCATAGAGTGATAAATTTTATATCAGTCGATAGCAAATTTTATTTCACTATTTTAGAGCTATTCAATTTGAAATTAGAACGACAATTACTCTTTTAAATTTAAAATGACTGAAATTTAGGTTCTCTAACGATAAATAATGCTGTTGAACGTCTCCCAGTGCTATGGCGCGAGTTTTATTGTTGGTGACGTCAGAGCTTTACCGCGAGACAGATCTGGGCTATTATATTAGTAATACACAATTTTTTTTGTTACAATAAAATTAGAAGTTGAATGGATGGATGATGTACACATTTGTGTCCGAGTTTCAGTCGTTATATTCTTCGTGAACTGGATTGCCCTTCACATCAATCTCAGAATCGGTTTCGTAGTCGCTGTAATCAATCAAGATCTGATGCATCAGATTCGTGCTCAGCTGGACATTTCTTGCTTAATTCTTCCAAAAAAGCCGAATATTGCTCTGGAGGGATAGTTATTCGCCGATTCATGATAGTCAGATTGGGTTATGGAGAACGTTTCATGCACTTGCAGGTGCGATCCGATCAGATTATTATTGTAATGTCAGTGGGAACTATCGGAGCAAATAGTAGGAATGTTAGTACCAGAAGTGGTCCGGGGTAAATTTATCAACCGGGCAAGGCAACAGTATGGCGCCTCCTCCCCCTACACACAACCAACGTACTCTTTAAATTCTATCATGTCTGTATTCTAAATGTTGAACAAACCTCAATTCTTTCGAACTTAGAAATATACATGTTTTACCTTCAAATATGACTTAATAATATTATGGTGAGAATTTTTAACTTCAACTGTATTTGAGATAATATATTATTCTTATTCAATCTAAAATAACATATTGAACAAATTTATTTTTTAAATATATTTGCCGTTTTCCCGGAGCTCCCATGTCTATTAAGCCATTTGGTTTTTACTTTCTCGTATACGAAGAGCAAGTATTGTAATCGTCAAAAAATTCGAACTCGAGATTTTGACGAATATCCACGTTTTAGACCTCCCTGAGTCCCAAAAACACAATTTTGGAATTATGTCTGTCTGTGAACACGATAACTCGAAAACTATTAGAGCTACAGGGATGAAATTTGGTATGTGAACTTGACACATAATTTGAGGTCTCTATCGAATTTTGGACAAAATCCGTCCACGGGAAGTCTGTCTGTTCGCGGTCATGTGAACACTATAACTCAAAAACTTGAATAGCTAGATGAATAAAATTTGGTACACAGTTTTATCATCAGGAATGTAGGTCCGTATAAAATTTTGGGCCAAATCCGTCAAAGGGTTGACTGCCTATCGGTCTGTATAATCGCATATTTGTAAAAATTATATCTCCTAAGCCCTTTGGCTTAGATAAATAAAAATTGGTATGACGTTTGCTAATATTAATTATAGATCCGTGCTCAAATTTCGTTTCAGATGTTCAAATTGCATATTTGGTTCAAAATGCACATTGCGACTGTGTATTGGCGAGCGTTTCGCTTATTTTACTCAAGTTAGTATAGTTGGCTTTTGACCTTGGCGGTCTACGAAGTATTGTAGCTTCGGAAATTATGGCAACCCCCTGAACCCGAAACTTCGTTCTGACATTCTCCAGATGGAAGGTATGGTGAAATCATGCATGACATTTGTAGTAAGATTTCGATCTCAAAAACTTTAAATAAAGTTGTGGTACCTCAGCGCGAGTAAAAATTGAGAACTTACGCAATTTTTTTAATTGTTATCATTTTCCTTTTACACATAATCATAAAAATGGGCGCAGATCATTTTTAAATTATAATGAGTCAGAGTTTAGTAAGCAAACGGGACAAATAGTATACGGGACGTATGGCAACCCTAGTTAGAGGGAAAATGACACTTTTTTGGGAAGTATACGAGAAAGTTTAGGGGAGACAACTCCTACTGGTTTTTGACGCTCCAGCTTTTGGTCCACGGGTTGTTGCCCGGTTTGTCTGGGCTTTGGACCGTCCCTGGTTAGTAGGAGGTTAGATGGGTGGCGAGCTTTCCACCTTCGGTATTTTAATTCGGTTTATCGGTACTTAAACTAAACGGCGATAACTTTATCTTGCGGTCTTTTTGGACCGGCTATTACTAGCTCCACACTTGATAAATAAAGTTCACTGGAGCACGCCATACGTCGACATCTCCGCAAAGGGTTAAGTGTGAATGAGATTCGAAATCATTGCCAGATCTCTACTGTTCTAACAAGTGAAGAAGAAGGATCTAAGGCAATTATCCCGAAAATCAGGCTGCCATCTCCTGAAACCGAGTTTCCCTTTGTGTTTTAAAGAGGTAGTTTCCGCAACGACCTTTGCGATTGCTATCAACAAATGTCTGGCACAAACTTCCAACAGAGTTGGCATTCATCTTGAACGCCCTGTGTGTGTTCGTGGAATATTATACGTAGTATTTTCGAGAGTCACCAAGAGACAGAACTTAGAAGTCGAAATGTACCCAGATTCTCTCCAGGGGGTACATTCAAATGGAAGATGATATAAGGGAAAGGAGGGTAAGAGTGCGCACCTAGTGAAACTTTCGTTATAAAAATGAGAATTGAAAAGTTAGAGCCTCGAAATTATACTGATTCATAGTTCATTAAATTAGAAAGAAGGGTACAAAAAATTAAAATTTTGGCTTTAAAAATATATATATTACGAAACGCAAAGAAAAGAAAATGCCAAATGCGTACTCTTACCCGACGTGGCGGGTCAGAGTAGGCCAAGAGTGGCGGGCCGAAAAAGTCGAAGTTTCTTAGATCTTTTTGCGGTAGTGCGAAAAAGTTGCGAACTCCCATCATTAAAAAGTGTGTAAAATTTTATAACTCTGGATTGATATCTTCTGTCGCCTCAATGGGTAGAAAGTTGTGAAAATTGGACTAAAAATGGTTAAAATTCAAAAATTAATAAAAAATCGCAGATTTCGTTGAACAGTTTGCGGTACTGTTTAGAAGTTACTATTTATTAACAACAACACCTTTACAAAATTTCAGAATTATAGGTTAATATCTTCTGCCGCCTCAACGGCGCTGAATCTTGGAAATTAAAGGCGAATTTTTAAATAAATACACGTTTTACTTATACCATTATAATTCGAATAGAAACTTGATTCAACCTTTGAAACATACAAAATTACAAAAACACTATTTTTCGTAATAAAAAAAGCCTAAAAAAATAGCCTAATTCAAATATTGTTATTTCCGAAATTAAGAAATCATAATTTTTAATATTTAAAAATAGTAAAAATCATAAAATTTAAATCCATAATTCATTAAATATTGTTCCCAATCTTATTTTTTTATAATAATAATAATAATAATGATAAAATAAAATGCAAAGTTTTGTTGGAATGGCTGCTTCAAATTACAGAGCGGATAAGAGTACGCATATCTGGTCTGTGCGTACTCTCAGCCGCCGATGTATCGCTTCTCTAAATCGTCCATAGATGGCCGTAGAATTCACTAAAGTTAAATTCTAACGTGGCCACGTTGTTCGGAAGGGAACAAACATCATAATGATATTTACTTTGAAAGCAAGCATTAGTCCTTTATTTACAAAACAATTAGGATTTCTTCACAGAAAAATGACATGCTAACATAACGAAATCATATCTTATCTGATAAATAAAAGACAGCGAGGATGAAAATAATAATGGCGGTCTCTTGAGAGAGCTGAAAACACACGTGTTGATATGATCACACTCGCTTCTGCTTGCACTGTGTGCCAACAGGGAAAAAAATCCATGCGTACTCTTACCCCTACTTCCCTTACCGAAAATATAATTAATCTTGAAGCTCTAGCCAATTAAAGTAATTAGTTATCAAAATATTTATAAATGTTTTTTTCAAACATTTTCTGTTCGCATGCAGAACATCGGGTCATCTAGATAAGAAATCAATCATTTGTTGCAGACTGACTTTCTCAAAAACCATTGAGCTATTATTCAAAACGAGCGACTTGATAGAAATTAATCGCGCTAAACTGTATTTGTTGATTAAAAATATATAAGAGTTTCGAAGCTCTAGTCCGAAGCATCGTAGCACGAAAGATTCGTCTGTTTCTGTATTATTTAAACAAATTTTTATCTTAAATGCATAGTGCGTGCACAAAAAAAAAAAAAAAATGTATTGAATATTGTCGCAGAATGCGTGTGTATATACGCAGAAACTAAAACAATGAAAAGTATTGTTGTAAAATATATTTGAAATATTTTTTTAAAAAATTGTGAAAATTGTAAGGAATTAAAACTAATATCACTGAAAAGCAAATTCTTTTAAATTTTAAAGGTGTTAAAAATGGTTTTGGTGCAATAAAATGTTCCAAAGTTATTGAGGAAAAACGTTATCATTTCGATTGTTTTTTTTAATAAAAAGTCTTATTAAAATTTTGGAAACTCTTTCTTACCGAACACCTGCTACCCAAGAAGTAACTACGTGCCAAATTTGGTAGCTCTAGGTCTAAAGCTTTGCCCTGTAGAGCGTTTTGAAGGATTTTTTTTTTCCATCATGCATGTTGCCATTTACAGATATTATTCAGCCTATGAGCATTATCATGTTAAGGTATCCGAACACGTTCGGAGCACTTTTTTAAAAAATTGTGAAATAGAAACACCAAAATATGTTTTTTAAATTCGAATTTAATAAAGATTAATATTAGAGTATGATTTGTCATTATAAATTATTATAAATTTACAAAAATCTTGAATTTCTGCTGCTTTTTAGAAGAAATTCCCAAAAACTTCAAACATGCTAGAGGTCAAACTTTTGTAATAATTCAAATAAAACTAATACTAAAATAAACTGCATACTATGGACTAGTGCTTGTACTAGAATCTTAACATTCTTTGGATAAATAAAAATTTTAGAGCCAATCGAACAATCATTATAAGATTTTCAGCAAATTTTTTATGTCATTTTTCAAATAAAAGACCATAATTAAAAAACTATTGTTACAATATATATTATTATAGTACATTCGCTAGAGGAACATTTGAAAAAAGTGTTCACAAAATTTCAGAACAATCGAATGATAATATTTTGAGTTATCATGTTTGAAGTGTGAAAATTATGCATAAAATCTAGTTTTGAGAAAAATCAAATTTCAGGCTTGCCACGCGCTTAAATTAAGTATCTAAACTTTAAAAAAAATCCTAAAAATACACTAACATCATATTAACTTAAAAAATGCTGTTTAAAAGAATTTTTGACAGGATTCTGTCCTTTAAATGGCAACTTCCGGTTAATTAAACGCCCACTTCCGGTTTTCGGTTTGTTATAAAACAATTAATATCTCATCTTCTAATTAACGTACCGACAAAAGTAAATATGTTTTAGAAAGGTAAATGAATGAATGAACTATCAAAAACATCAAAAATTTAAAAAATGGAATTTTGGCTGAAAATCGACTTTTTAACGTGTTCGGATACCTTAAAAATATCGAAATAAGAGAAATAAGATTATTGTATGAGCCAAGAAAGCCATATTCATTTAAGTGAGTCAAGAAAAGTAAGGGGAATGAGAACTTCAAAAGTCATACATTCAGTCAAAAATTTATCAAAAGAGATATAACTTCGCAATCAGTATGCTGAGTTTGACGAATATACTCGTCATGGAAAAATGGCAATATTTTGTGTTATGACGAGTATACTCGTCAGGCCTGAAAAGCAGTGACCATTGGCTATTTAAATTGCAATTTTATTGAAAACTAAATTGTAATCGTAAAATTCAAATTGTTTAAAATATTTGGAAACCAAGAAGAAATAAAACGAACAAATAAAATACACTCGGACCTCTATTTAAAGAACCTCCATTTTGCGAATTTCTCTATTTTGAGATCTTTTTCTTGGAACCAAGAACATTTTGCGAATTTCTTCGTAAAATAACCTCCAAATAGCGAAGTGCATTTTCTATTTAACGAACTTTTTCTTGTGATCCAATATTTTTTTCTCCATATTTCTCAAAATATTTCCAAACATTTCAAACTTATTCTTTCTTTTAACACATTTTATGGTGATCAAAGACCTTGAAGCTGGAAAATGTCAAAGCGAAAGTGCTTGAACATCAAAGAAAACAATTTAATTCTTCATGAGGTGGATAAAGGCGTCAAAAAAAAAGTATATTGCTTTAAAATTTGGTATTCCTCCAAACAGCTCATCAACCATAATAAAAAAATCGTGATAAGATACAAAATGATTCATCGAATTCTTGTTCAAAACGTTTAAAAGCATGTGTCTATGAAGATGTGGATGAGGCAGTTTTGAAGTGGACAATGTGAAAAATAAAAATAATACAGCAATAAATTGCGATGAAGACGAAGATGATGAAAATGGAAATGATCATGATGCAGAAATAAACAAACCTTCGTATGATGAAATGCTAAAATCCATTAATTTTAATATAAATTTTTTTTTAATTGAAAAGGCAGTGTATTCCCGGACAATGTTTTGTTTTATTCTTGTTTTCCTCGCAGATTTCTTTTTGATGGGTAAAATATATAAAACAAATAGTTATTAATTTACAAAATAAAGGTGTGATTGATTACTTTTATAATAATATTTAGTGTTTATGAATTTAAAATTTATTTTGTGTAGTTTAAAGTATTTTAAAAGGTGAATCTCTATTTAACGAATTTTCCAAATAACGAACTTTTTTTCGGGATTTAGTAACTTCGTTAAATAGAGGTCCGACTGTATATAAATATATTTATTATGAAAACACTTTGTGCAATGTGAACAAAATAGTTATTTTTCCTTCCTAAGTGAAATCACCCGTTTTTATCCTATACTAATAAATGAGTCGCCAGGCAATAAAAAATATGATCCTGCTTAACCCTCATTATACAACATCTCGTTAGACCATACAATTCCCTCTATCGTTTCGTTGTTTTATTATTATTGGCGCCTGTTGCTTATATATTCTTTTTTATGCAAAATATATATGTTTATGCTAAGTAAACGAATGCACATACACTTTTGTTAACTTGCATGCAGTAAAACAAACTGGCGATGTCGTTAAGAGCGTTTATTTCAGATCATGGAAACTTGGTATGTGATGATGCACACCGACAGTTTGCAGATGGCGCCGACACCCGACTGCCTCATCATCAAATTCGGTCGCAGAATGAGTTTCAATTCGGAAATAAGAATAGATATCATTTATTCGAAAGAGTGAGTATTTGACTCCACGTTCATTTTCAAATGGATCTTTATTGGGTGTTGAAATATCGAACAGGAATGATAACATTTTTAAATAGACCATAAAAGTTTTTAAATGTCTTTCGATATCTTTTACTTGCTCGTATATGCAGAAGTAAATTAAAGAAAATATTGTAATCTTTAAAATTGGTGAATCTCCATGTTTTAGACCTTCCTAAGTCGAGAAAACATTTTGGAATTATATCTTACCTGTCTGTGAACACGATAACTAAACCAGCGGAGTGTTCTCCAAACTTTCTCGTATGCTTCCCCAAAAAGTGCCGTTTCTCGCTTCCCCGCGTGGCAATAAAAAATTCAGACCCGTTATCCAGAATCCAATGATCATCAGAAGGTTTTTCTTATTTATAGTTGATTGAAAAAATATCTGAGTAAAGAATTCAAAGAGATGTACCGATTAAACGCATCTATCACTCTAGGTTTCACTCTTGCCGTCTCAGGACAAACTGACGTAATTCTCCGACGTTTGCTTACCACGTATGTGTGGAGATGCGGATTGGTTTTCAGGTAAAATTATACAGGCCGAAGACAGTCAGCCCTTTGACGGATTTGGCCCAAAATTTTAGACGGACCTACATTCATGACAGTAAACTGTGTACCAAATTTTATCCATCTAGCTATTCAAGTTTTTGAGTTATAGTGTTCACAGCTTCAGACATACAGACTTCCCGTTGACGGATGTGTCCAAAATTTGACAAAACCTACAATAGTTAAAGACCACATACCGATTTCATCCCCATAGCTCTCAAGTGTTCGAGTTATCGTGTTCACGACAGACTTTCCAAAATTGCTGATCTTGGACTCAGGAAAGTCTAAAACTGGATATCGTCAAAATCTCGAGTTCGAATTTTTGACGATTACAATACTTTTCTTTGTATCTTTCTTATACCAGAAGTAAAAAAAAACATATGATTTAGGATGGGATGCATTGTTCGTGAGGTTCTAAAAAAACCTATTGTTCGAATGTAATTTTAATACATGTGTATGTAATGAACCGCCATGATGCGAATTTAATTTTAGGTTTCTTTTTTCTATAAGAGCAGTATTTAATGTTTTGTATCCTCATTATTTAAACTTAATTTCACGAATTTGAGTATTTTCTTTTATCTATATCTGATTTTTTACTTAATTTCTGACCTCTATACCATCTCAGATTTCCCATATCAGATCGTGATCTCCTTTAATTCGTATAAATGGAGTTCTACTGTATATATTTCTTTACTGACAAAAACACCTGGTAATGTTCTTTTGTTTATTGTCATATTCGCATGTTTCTCAAAGCGTCGCCTTCCGCAGGGGGAACTAGCCAGCGAGGAGGAAGTTCCTTTTGAGAGGAGAGATGAATGTTCGAGGAAAGGAACCCTTCGGCGTCGATCTACCCAGTAAAGCCGGAAAAGTTTTTTTTTTAATTTCCATTTAATGGATACCAAAAATAAAAATGCAGAATTTAAACAAACTACCACACACACTTAGTTTGAGACTAGCAGGTGGCGAATCAGGGTGCTATCGGCTGCAGCCCCCCCCCCAATAAGTCAAGTTTGATTTTTATTTAAAATCTCTACAACTGTTTGTTATTACTTCTCTTTCTAAATAATAAAACGTGACAATGTGCTCTCTGGCTTGGTTCGAAAATTTTCCTACCTTTCTTGTCATTCCACTTCTACTTGT
The DNA here is from genome assembly GCA_013235015.1 of Araneus ventricosus. Taxonomy (NCBI): domain Eukaryota; kingdom Metazoa; phylum Arthropoda; class Arachnida; order Araneae; family Araneidae; genus Araneus; species Araneus ventricosus. The sequence goes on from BGPR01002323.1 coordinate 16,058, forward strand.
AGCTGACGAGTCGAAAACATTTTTTTTTTTTGGCTAGTTATTTCATTGTATTTTTTATTAAATTATCGAAAGTATTGTATTGTTTTTTATGATTCTTATTGTCTGTCAGGTGAGTAAAGTTAAAGTTTTTGGTTTACATAATCCATAAGGTTTGACATTCGTCACGGCGATACAAAATTTTTTTGACTTCAGCCCCCCCCCCGCCGACCCAAATCCTGGTTTCGCTACTGGACATTAGTCACGAGGAAATTACAAGAACGATGGAAATCTGCCGCACTGCGGCTTGCTAAGTTTTTTCAATGAGGAGACTTTTAAGGCTCATGAAAATTTCTGTGCACCATTTCCTTTTTAAGCAAATTTTTAAGATATCCCAAGATATAAAGGATGTTTCAAAACTCTTGGTCCAATCTTTAAGGGGTGATGAAACAAAACTAGATAAGCACATAGCAGCGGTATCTATCGCCTAGACTTTTTTTCCGTGAAATCATATAAAAAGCTTCATCTACGAGTAGTGGCGTAGCAATGATAAGTAGCGCCCAGGGCATGCTATTACTTTTCGCCCTTTCATCATAGGGGCTGTCCATAAATGATGTCACACTTTTTTTCAATATTTTTGACAACCTCCCCCCTCTGTCACAAAGTGTCACACTTTATCATACGCCCTCCCCCCCCTTGTCACATGTCACGCTATATTACATAAACATATACTTGAAGTTCAGAAACAAAGCACTACTTTATAGATCATACTTCAAATGTTATGTTTAAACTTTAACTATGTGTTTTAATGACATTTGTGAGCATAACAATAATAATGATTATATGTGTACTTATATTGTATGAAATAAGATTAAGGTTTACTACAAAAAACATAATTATTATACAATAGTAATAAAATATTAACATAAAAGAGCAATTGAAAACAGTAATATTTTGGAATTTGATATATTTTGCTTTAAATCTTTTCTTTACCTTATGAACACAAAATGCTCTTAAACAGATTGAATTAAAAAAAAAAACGGCTCAATAAGATCAACCTGTTTGTGCCACTACCAGTTCTACCACACACCCAGGTGGGGCGACGTATCTTTTGTGAGACATTTCAAGGGTGTGACAGGAGGAGGTTTTCTTCTAATGGTGAAGAATTTTTGCCACTACCATATTCTCAGAACCTACTCTGAACGAATTTTTCGAAAAGAAAGGAATATAAGAGTGAAAAAAATCGCATGAAAGTTGTTTTAGCCCCGATTAAAAAAATACCTCCAAATTCTGGTCATTTCAAAATAACTTCAAAATTTAATCTGCCGATTTTAAATGTTTTTATTTTAACCAAAATGTGTGATGTCACACTTCTTGTTACCCCCTCCCTCCCCCTTGTCACAAAGTGTCACAATTTCACGAACCCCCTCCCCCCCCTCCAAGTGTGACATCATTTGTGGACGGCCCCATATATAGCTTTAAAATATAACGTCAACCCACTAAAGTTTTGCCCATGTAGCGCCCCCTAATAATAGCGCCTGGGACATCTGTACCTCCCCTTGCTCCCGGGTTGCCACGCCTCTGTCTACGATGTCTGCAACTTTACTCCGTTGACGTCGATGTTGGCGCAGTTGTCCACAGTTTGAGTAGCTTCTGCAATTTGTTTCATCAAACATGTTCCTTAAATTTATCGTTTTTTTTCCCATTCCTTTTCCCTTATTCTTGTGTTTCATTAAATCAGAACACAGTAGCGCGTTTAGAAACTTTAAGGCCAGTCAAAAATTTCACATAAATTTAAAATCACTGTGGCGAATCCAGGATTCGGGTCGGGGGGGCTGAGGTCATAAAAATTGTGTATCGTAGTGACGAATGTCAAACCCCGTGTCTTATGTAAACCAAAACGCTTTAACTTTACAGACTTTCCTCACCTGACAATAGGAATCATAAAGAACACTACAATACTTTCGATAATTTAATAAAAAATACAATGAAATAACTAGCCAAATAATGTCTTCGACCGCGTCAACGCTACAAATACAAGTGGAAATGACTAGAAAAGTAGGAAAATTTTCGAGCCTGTCAAGCCAGAAAGCAATGTTGCCACGCTTTTATTATTATTTTTTTTAAAATGAAAATTAAGAACAAACAGTTGTAGTGATTTTAAATAAAATCAAGAATTTTGGTTTAGCTCTGGGGGGGGGGGCGCTGTAAAATCATAGCATAATAAATTTAAAATCAGAAGAGAAAAAACTAGAATTATAAAGTTGAAATGTTAATTAAAAAATATCAACAAATCACATCAGTGAGAATTTTACTATAAATTTAAAAATAACTGTACCAAAAGTTGCTATTTCGTCCCGTAAAAAACTTTTAGATCATTAAAATAAAAACAATATAATCCAAGAACAAATATGGTATAATCTTGTCAAGAAAAAATAATTTATAATGACGTCAAATATCTAAACCTTTAAGAAGAGTCTTAACACTTGATACAATTCGGGACTATTCATCTTCACTAGTGGAATACGGTTATTGCTATTAAGGATAAATGTCTCCATTTCGTATAACTTACAAAAAACCCTAGTTGTTTCATAAATGAATAGATCTGTTTCTTATGAAAAATTTTTGTTTCATGAAATCCTCAAAATAATCTAATTGTGGTTAGTGTTAATGTGCATTAAGTAATGCCGTGGTAGTAGAACCTTAGCTTCGAGATATCCGCCGTGTACGCGGGCTGGTGCACCTTAATCCTTTCAAGGTCACAATTTTTTTTTCTCGTTAAAATTATGCTAATGGTTGTATGAATCCATAAGACGGAGAACACAAATTACAACTGGTGCTGCCATCTGTTGTCGACATTAGACACGAATAACGCACTTTTTCTAGTAAATCATCAAAAGATTACCGCCAAGCTAAAAAGCCGAAAAGAAACCAACGCCCCTGAAAGAGTTCGATGTTGTCCCTCTGGTTTGTTGTGGAAGTCTGGAGAGGAGTAGATGCCTTTTTTTTATTTCACTATGTAGAACAAACCCAGATAGCAAAGAAGGTTGCCATTTCACTTTCGATAGGCTGTCCGCGAAAGCATTTCACGCAAACCGTTTCGGAAACCATTGCCGCAAGGTTTACGTAGGGAAGCTTTTTATGAACTACCTCACCGACAAGGTTTGAACGACAAGTCAGCGAAAGCATTTCCGCGCAAACCGTTTCGGAAACCATTCCCGCAAAATTGACGTAGGAAAGCTTTTTATGAACCACCTATCCCATCATGTGGAGCCCCATCCGGTGTAGTGGTTAGTGCGATTGCCTTCCAACTCTATGAACGCGGGTTCGGTCGCCGGCTCGAGGAATTTAAAGTTTTGTCACAATCTACAACGAAATCGTACAAGTAAGTTCAATTAAAAATTAGATTCATCAAATTAATTGAAATTAATAATTAAGCTCTTGTTGACTAGCGAACCTTGCCGAAATGTTCAACCCTTGTTATGGAAAACTTTGTGACACCCGTTTACCCTCGTCGACGACAAGGTTTTCAAAACCTTTTACACAAGCTTTCGTTGCTATCTGGGAAGCTTTTGCCAGCCGTACTGATGAGTAAAATTTAAATTGAACATTTCAAATCAAATTGGCTTTCCGATAAATCTTTGCTTGAAAATATTGAAAAATCTGATAGTTGTAATGATTTCACGATCCCTCAATTTACATTTACCATTTAGGGTCGGAAGTCACAGTTTAAGAAACTCATTTACACAGGGAATTAAGATCCTTGACTTTAAATCATTTTTTAAAGCAGAATTTATAAAAATGAGTGTAGCACTAATTTCGGTTGCTAACTCTTTGAATTTTCTTATTTTTCTAGGTCCCAGGTTCCCTCTCAATATAATGCTCTCTGATTTCGACGACGATAGCGGATGCATGGCGTTCTGGTCCTGTTCTGATTTTGGGTCATCTATGGTTCAAAGTAATGCTGATAAAAGCATTTACACCATAGAAAGAAACAGAATGAAACTCCTTAAAAAAAATACCAGCCAATCACATCACACGAATGCTAGTTGCACTGCAGACACTTTATAAAATTTAACATTCAACAGGAACACCAATTTTTTTTAAAAAATATTTAAGATAATCAACATAGAATTATTCTGTAAAACACTGTTGGATCGAACAGTTGTCGCAATCAGATGGAAACACATCAGTTGCGAAAAGGCGGGCTTTAATTTCGTGAAAATGTATTATACAAGATGTCCCAAAAGTCCTTGAAGCATTTCAAAATTTAGTTTTTAAAAATAAAAAAATGTGATATCAGTGTGCGGTTTTCACTAAATTGCATTACGCGGCATAATTATTTTTTTTTGACGTAAAGAATGGTTTAATTGTCTCCACATAGATAACGCTAAAGGTACAGCATTAGCTTAGAAAGGTTAGCTTCCAATCCGTCTAGTCCACTCGAATTGTCATGAAAAGTATCAAAATATGGAAAAATTACATAACAGCAAATTTATTGCTTTAAGTTGTCGGGCCGGCCACACAAAACATGGCATTGTATTTTGCAGACAGAGATCGGACCGGATAAGGGGGAGGGAAATTCGAACGATCAGTTTTTTTTGCGTTTTAATAAAAGGCTATTAATGTGAGAGGAAAAGTTTGAATTAAAAATTTATAGATTGTAAAATGATCTATAAAATGAGTCGTCGAACGTTAAGATAGCTTAACTAGGGCAGGAGTAAATTTAAAAAATGTAAATTTTGGAAGTATTTTTAATTTTTTTACAATTGAAGCGAAATTTTTGAAATTTCACGTAAGTACGCATTGAATAGTAGGGTATATCTGGTAAAAATTTCAGAACCATATCTTTATTATTTTTTAAAAAATTCAACATTTTCGAGAAAAAACGTCGTCGGAAATTCCTGTAAGTACTTTTTTTATCTATCCGAATTCGCGGAGAGAAAAAAAAAAAAAAATCCCCCTCTAAATATGTTCTTCTATAATTTCAGATGGCTTTATAATGGCCAGTTTTCAATAAAAAAGTTCTGAAAACTAAGTTTTAAGTTAAAATTTTGTCTCATTTACTATACCTGGAACGGATTGTCCCTTTGGGGAAATAAACGAGACAAAACGATAACTTGAAATTTAATTTTCACCGCTTTTTACTGAAAATCGACCATTATAAAGGCATTTGAAATTGTAGAACAGCACTTTTAGAGTAGGATTTCTTTTTTTTTCTCTCTGCGAATTCCGACGGATAAAAAAGTATTTACAGGAATTTCCGACGCCATTCTTTTTTACGACTTTTTTCCGACGATTTATTCAAGTTCAAAGAGTTTCGTAAAGTAAACCTTGTCGAAACAGCATTTTGTCATGGCACTGAAGATTTTTAGAGATTGGAAGCGTGTTGACAAGAAATGGTAGTAGGCCAAGCACGTCAGATGGTGATGCCAAATTCGCAGTCCTACATGGTCAACACGAAGTGCTTTAAGGGAATTAGGAATTGTACGAACAACAGTACATCGATACTGTTTTGCGGTTCAGTCATTTATTAAAATTAAATTTCTGATTTATTAACAATTTTTTATGGCAATAAAAAAAACTTAATGGAGCTTAATACAATTCAGTAAAAACCACATACTGGCATCACAATTTTTTGATTTTTTAAAATTAAATTTTGAAATGTGTTAAGGACTTTTGGGACACCCTGTATATTTTACACCGGGAATGTCAAACTCATGGTCCGGTCATCACAACAGAAGTTTCGATAAAACGTTTGTAGCCAACTTTGAGTACCTTCTCCACTACAGGTACGAATTACAACAGCCAAAAAAGCAAAGTTTAAATTTTTGCAGGCCACACACACAAACAAGTAAAATTATTAAAGGTATATTTATTCTGTAAAGAGCACAAGCAGGAATTCACAGCTGTAAATTAATACTTTCTTCCCCACAAATTGATCTCTTTTTTTTTGCGACTATTTTTCCTACTTCGGAGGAAATCTTTGTTGGCAGTAATTACCTTCATCGCTGATCCAAGGTGGAATTCGGCGATTCTGGATCTCACACTTTTATTTTCTGACATAATTGAAAACAATCGTTTCTACTAATGAATACTTCCAAACATAAAAATAATTTCCTATCTAAATTTTTACGTGATTTTAGAATCTATCTAATATCACAGTAGAAGAAAGAAAAAGGGGAAAAAAAAAAACAAGACTTACCACCAGCTGAGAATTAATTCTAGATTTAAAAAACAAACAAACCTTAACTTCCCTTTCCCTCCGAAGGTAAATTGAGAACTTATAATTTCACAACCGCTAAAAAATGCTCTATTCCTCCCTCACTACACACGCTCTAGGTATAAGCCTACCTAGTTGACTTCCACACTTAGCTTGGCAAAACTGGTAACAGGTCACCATCGAATGTTGTAGTTCGTTTATATTATTACGTGCAGTTGGAAACTGATGAAAAATAATTCATTTTTATCTAAACGTGTCACAACTGGCTAGCCTGCAAAATTATTAGTTGTGGATCGCGAGTTTGGCTTGCCTGATGTAGAAAGGTTTTTCTACAACAACAAATAAGCAGCCTTTTAGCTTGCCAGCAATATCTCCGATCTGAGTGTTACAAATTTACTACCGATAGTTGTAGTTGAAAATATCATGCACATTGGCAGAGTGCTTAAGAAATTAAAAAAGCATGAAGAACAGAACTGATGAATCAATTGACACTAATTTTGGTTTGTTACTTTATAACTTTACTTTTAACAACTACTCTCGTTCTGTCAGAGTAAAAATATTGCAAAATCCACTCAGAAAAAAATGCATTACGAAATATACAAAATAAAACTAACCGCAATCAAATATGCAACTCTTGAAAATGTTTCGGCGTGAAAGAAAAATGAAAAGAAAACACTCCATAATTCACTTTTATTCGAGAAGAATTTGGCTGTGAGCCAAGATGACCGTATTACGGGAACAGAGGTAAACAGTACGCATGCGTGTGGAGATAACGGATTCTCTTCAAAAGTAAATTATACGGACCGACAGACAGTCAACCCTTTGACGGATTTAGCCCAAAATTTTATACGGACCTACACTCATGACGATAAAACTGTGTATAAAATTTTATCCATCTGGCTTTTCAAGTTTTTGAGTTATAGCGTTCGCATGACCTCGAGCATACAGACAGACTTCCCGTTGACGGATTTTGTCCAAAATTTTATAGAAACCTACAAATTATGTTTATAGACCACATACCAAATTTCATCCCCGTAGCTCTAATAGTTTTCGAGTTATCGTGTTCACAGACATAATTCCAAAATTGTGTTTTTCGGACTCAGGGGGTCTAAAGCGTGGAGATTCGTCAAAATCTCGAGTTCGAATTTTTTGACGATTACAATACTTTCTCTTTGTATACTTCGTATACGAGAAAGTAAAAAAGAGCATGTATAAGATGATTCTCGGATTCAGAAACCCACCACGCTTTTGCGCCAGTAGGAGTTGATTTCACTAAAATAGGGGTGAAAGGAGAAATGGAGTGGGAGATATTTACATTTTATAAGGTATCCGAACACGTTCGGAGCAATTTTGTTAAAATTGTTATATAGAAACACCATAATATGTTTTTTAGATTTGAACTTTATAAAGATTAATAATAGAGTATTATTTTTGAGCATAAATTATTAAAAATTCTCAAAAAATCTAAATTTGTGCTGTTTTTTAGAGGAAATTTTCAAAAACTTCAAACACGCTAGAGGTGAAACTTTTGTAATAATGCAAATAAAACTAATACTAAAGTAAATAACATACTATGGACTAGAGCTTGTGCTAGAATCTTAACATTCTTTGGATAAATAAAAATTTTAGAGACAATCGAACAATCATTATAAGATTTTCAGCAAATTTTTTATGTCATTTTTCAAATAAAAGACCATAATTAAAAAAATATTGTTGCAATATACATTATTCTAGTACATTCACTAGAGGCACATTTGAAGAAAGTGTTCACAAAATTTCTGAACAATCGAATACTAATATCTTGAGTTATCATGTTTGAAGTGTGAAACTTATGCATAAAATCTAGTTTTGAGAAAAATCAAATTTTAGTTTTGCCACGCGCTTAAATTAAGTATCTAAACTTTAAAAAAAAAATTCCTAAAAATATACTAACATCATATTAACTAGAAAAAATGCAGTTTAAAAGAATTTTTGACAGGTTTCTGTCCCTTTAAATGTCAATTTCCGGTTTGTTATAAAAAATTAATATTTCATCTTCTAATTAACGTACTGACAAAAGTAAACATGTTTTAGAAAGGTAAACGAATGAACTATCCAAAACATCAGAAATAAAAAAAAATGAGATTTTTGGCCGAAAACCGACTTTTCAACGTGTTCGGATCGTGACCTAACGAAAAAACTCGGGAAATGAGCTCATCCTACTTATTGCCTGTCACTCCTTTCAGGAGTAAAATCGTCAAAAAGTGCTAGTCTCGAGTTATTGAAAAGATTAATTTTGTACTAATTTTTGTAAATATATGAAACATCATTTCAACTAGTGTTGGTTAATCTAATGAAGAGGCAGTCTTTGACGAATGAAGAAGAGTTTATTTTATTCAATCATACTTTAATCGATAGGTTTCAGGTAATTTTAAATAATTCGGAAAAATATCAAGCCATTGTTAAAGTATAAATAGACGCAAAGCGCGGTCACCGGCGACGAAGAAAACAAGCCACGCCAAAACAGGCGTCTGGTACGAAGGTTACATGATTTTAAAAATAGGAAGTTGCACCATCGCAGCGAGGTTAAGTAGTATCGTGAAAAAGGGGAATTCCCGAACGTCAGACCGGTTGAAACTGGATTTCGGCCCGTTAAAGTGACAGTTAATTGTATTTTAGAGTTTAAGTATAAATAATTTTACAGATTAAATTTTGAATAGCGTTTTTAAAAATTAGGAACGTGTTAATTTATTACATATATAACGGTAAATATATGGTACATTAAAAAAAAAATTATATAGGAATTGAAAAATCTTTGATTTTCTGTTTTCATTTATTCCCTAATGTTTCAAAGTATTTTTTCTTCGACAGAAGGCGGCTGGGTGATGTGCCAGTCTCTAGACGTGGATCAAGAGGTCGTCGAAAAGTTGGCAGACAACTTGGCAAACACCGGCAATATCACCGCAAGTGATTTCGCCTGGACGAAGTACGATTCGTGCCTCTGAAGTGACCGCGGCATCAGGCTGAAACCGTGAACTGATTCGCATGGATTATCAATAATTAGTCTGTAAAAATCTATCCCCATTAATTATATACCTAAAAATAAATTAACTTCATAAAACTGATTAGAGGGGAGAAATTGTTTTATTGTTATCTCACCACTCACGTACATACAATAAACCAGCGGGAGTAACCTCCACGAAACTTTCTCGCATACGACTAGTAGTGTGGGGCGGGTAAATATTCCCACCCCACATTACTAGCTCCTTTATTAATTCCTTTTTAAATTATTAATTCCTTTTCTTGTGTACAGTGTTGTTAATTCCTTTCATTCGATTGGAACCAAAATTGCATTTCCTACTTCGTAGTACAGTGAAGAAAACCATCCATTGGTCCAAAATTTTATACGGACCTACATTTATGACGATAAAACTGTGTACCAAATTTGATCCATCTAGCTATTCAAGTTTTTGAGTTATAGCGTTCGCAAGACCCCGGACATACAGGCAAATCCACATATTCTAATTTTAGATGGTATTTTTTGAATGAATAAATATATTCCTGAAAAAGTTACGAATTCCAACTTTTTATATGGTCCCTCGGTCCTATCAGTCGTATTTAGTAAAATATTCTTGATATTCTAACATTTTAAACACAAAAAAGTCCCACTCTCTTGCGACTAAAACTGACCGAGTTATGGAGCTTTGAATATCGCTGACCACTTTACACCATTTCAATAGCCGTCTTGAAGACAATCCACCAATCAGTGCACAGCACTTGCTCGACGAGGCCGCTGACTGGTTTAAAGTCATGAAATTTGCAGCTCCAGAACTCGCTCAGTTTTAGTCGCAGAAGAGTGGGACTTTTTTTGTTTAAAATGTTAGAATGTCAAGAATATTTTACTATATATGACTGACAGGACCGGGGGACCGTATAAAAAGTTAGAATTCGTATTTTTTCTAGAGATATATTTAGTGACTCAAAAAACATATAATTCTTCCCTTCATTTAAAACATTTTTCGAATTGGAACTATGTCTATCTCTAATGGTTTAGAAATTAGCTATTGGACCAGGATAAGTATGGACACCCTGTATATAAAATCAATGTGTGTGTCATTGGTCATGTCTAAATGGTAATCCAATTCGTTCCATACATTCAATAGCATGCACGTCCAAAGCAATCATCTTATCTTTAATTCTCCCTAAATTTGGTGAATGTATGATGCAAATGTTCATGTATTACCCAACATTGGATATCTGATACTTCTAAATAAAATGTGTTTTGTAACTCGATAAATCCTTAATACTAAACAATAAATCCTCCTTGAATAAGCCTGAAAGAATGGATCAACGAAATGCATCCGGTTATAGTAAAATTTTTATGCCATGCTTTAAGTGTTGATTTTCCAGACTTAATGGAGTTTGCCTTCATCCAGAATAATTATCCGTCACTATTCACAGAAAACATCACTTATCTGAATGAACTAGATGCTACTTATCTGCATAATTAACTTCTCAATCGTTTAAGGACCGAGTTATTTTCAGGGATGAGATTGGTCAGAGAGCAAAAAGGAGGAAATCCAAAAATTCGTCAAAAAAGCATGCAGAAGGGATTATTTACCAATTTTGCAGATACAATGAAATTTCTCACACTTCATAATAATTACATTGCAAATATTTGGGAAGAAATGAATGTGTCACATATTGTTCTCAAAACACAGAATTCTCCAAATTTCAGTTATAAAAAAAGATCCGGAGAAAATGCCATCCATACAAAGTACAAATAAAATTGACTAATTTAACAGGTGCACAAAACTAGTATTTTAATGCATATCTGAGAAAAGAATTTACAAACATTTTCTGGCAAACATTTCTTTGATTGTCAAAGGACATTTCCTTTGTTTTGTAGAAGGCTCGCTTGTTTTTTGTTTCTTCACTGATTTTTCAGCGACATTCTCATTAATTGGATGCTTATTTGAAGAAGGAACTCTACTCTTTAAAGAAATCTTGTGCATTTTCTTCAAATGGACATTTCTTTGTAATTTTGTAGCTTCTTTGCTGCCTCTTTTGACAGCAACTTTTCATTTGAAGTACTTGGTTGTGTAACACACCTCTCCTTCCTTTTTAAAACCATCTCAGTCCTGTAACTATCTTTTGCCTCAGACATGAGGGAAAGTACACTTTTCGCGGGAAAAACTGGTTCAGATCGGAAAAAACGAGGATCCTCGAAACAGGGGCAAAAAGGCGGAAAATTTTATGAAAAAAACACATAAGGCGGAAAAATCTCATCCCTGTAGTAACCTACAGTATTTAGGACGAGTTAACTTGGGATAAGTCCTTAAGTGGTTAAAAAACATTAAATTTATTTTTAAATTATTGACAAATGTCGAAATGAATAGTTTTCACTAAGTAAATCTCTTCAAGTACAGAGCAGGCACAAAAGCCACAACCATTTTTTGTTTGAGATCCTGCTTCTGGGCAACTATTATTTTACATAAATAGAGGATTATTTAAATCACTTTATTCTAATCTATTTTGTCATGGGATTTTGATCTAGCAGAGTTGTAAAAAGAGAATTACACAAGCAAAAATATACAATACAGTATTTTCAACAAAATCAGGCTACTTTCAATGAAATCACATTCATTCACAACTAATTTTTCAAATCGATTGATTCAAGAAATCACAATACTCATTTTTCAATAAAACTACACCACTTTTTTTTTTAACTTGAAACATATTTGACTTTTTCCTGATTGACAACAGCACAGAGCAGAAAAGGTTCGATTTCTTCACTACTTTTTAAGATTCACTCAAAGATTTATCTTCTGTTCAGCATGCATTGGTTGCCACAGCCTATGAACTAAATAAACCGTTTTCGCAATTAAAAGACACCAAGTGTTAATGCACATGCTTGAAATGATTTAAACTCTCAAATTCGATCTGATTCAACAATGTTAGAGAAAATCAAATAATAAAAATATTGGAATTTTAAAATGATGAGAAGGACTTCAGTATACAAACAGCCTGAATTCAGATTTCTATCTGATGTGTTAAATAAATTCACAATAATATTTCAATTAATGGAATATTATTGTCAGGCTGTCCTTCTCATCATTTTAAAATTCCAATATTTTTATTATTTACAATTATTATTTTTTACAATTTTTTAAGCAATTTAATATTGCTTAAAAAATTATAAAAAATAATAACTCCATTTGCTTGAAAGATTTTACAGTACTGATTACATTTATATGAAATGATACCAGTATTAATAAAGATTAGTTTCAAAGAATACAGACCATCATTTTTAAGGCTAAAAAAATCAGTTAACTAAGATGAAAATGAAACATATATAAATAATTGATGTCATATCAAATACAGAAACACTTACAGCAGATATAATACATTTTATTAAGCCACTTTTAGGTATCTAAAATATATTTGTACATCTTTACAAAAATATCACAATCATACAGTGCATTAGGAATGCTGAATTTATGGATCAAAAGATACTTTTTGCATAATTTAAAATTAGGCATCGACTCTAAATTTCTGAAATGGATACAAAATGTAACTTTTTAGAGCAAAAGAAAAACTGATTTAGTAAACAAAACCAAAATATAAAGCTTAAACACCATCAGTCATGGAATTTCTCTTCCAGTAATGAAAGGCCATTTTAATCCCAGTCGTCATCATCATTATCTTCCGAATGGTTTTCTGATGGTTTGGGAATGGGTGGCGGGGGTATCATGGCCGACATCTTTTGCAACGTGGAACTCGGAGTAATTGAAGCTGGTTGGGGAGGAGGCTGCACACCACCTTCGCCAGTGCGATTAGCGCCTAAAACACAAGCCATAAAATAAGCCAAAATAAAGTTTAAAGTCATATGAATATACAGTAGAGTCTCCCTACAACGAAGTCTCCCCACACAAAATTTCTCCTTATAACGAAATTTTTAATCGGAATGTTAAATAACATTTAAAATATTCTCCATATAACGAAGTGGTTGTCTCCCTATAACGAATTTTTTCAGACCTCTATCTTTTAGATTTTTGAAGAAAGTTGCTAATTTCTGTGCAAACAAATCGCTCACATGTGCCTGTTTCTGGAACCACTCGCATTGTTCATTCCAGCGATAACACATAACAATAGAATACTATCTGAAGGGTAATGCAGTTGTGGGGACCCGACTTTCTACAGAGGGAGCAACATTTCTACGGGTCAAGATTCCAAGAATTGGGGTGGAAACAGAAAATGGATGTGACAATACGAATTTTATGTTTATCCGTACTAGTACATATTTCTCTAAATTGGTGAATTGTCTTCACTTTTGAGCATTTTATTTATACAATAAAAATTAGTATAATTTTAACAAATTTATAATAAAAATTACTTCATTTTTAATTGAAAGTCGTAATTAAATATTTTTGAACTTATCGCACATACTAAAAGGTTTGTAACATTTACTTAAATAACTGCAAAAATCTCTAATCTCCGTATAACGAAATTTTCTCTACAGCAAATTTTTCAACTGGAACCAAGCGATTTCATTATAGGGAGATTCCACTGTACATCGGACCTGTTTATCTCAAAAACCTCTATATCGCAAAATTTCTGAAATTCCCTACATTTACAATCTAAATTCAATGTATTTCTCATGTTTATCTCGGAAAAATGTCCTTCAAAACCTCTGTATCTCAAATTTTGGATAGTGTAAATTACAAAAATCGATGCCCAAAGACCATTCTTCTACAACAACAAAAGTTGCAGACAAAGAAAAATTCCATGGCCCCTTGCAGGAAGTAGGTGTGGACAGGTTGGGGGGATGTTTCTTGGAATTCCGGAATGTCACTGTCCACTATCGCCGTGTCGCAACATGCTCCCCAACCGAGAGAGGAGTACACAATGACTCGGACAGTAAGTGAGGGGTTGATTGATGAGCAGGGCATGACCACCAGGGGTCAGCTTCAACACTTAGCTCAGAACTCTGAGAGGAGAAATTCATTTTGTTTTGTTGACTTTCTCAGGTGGTGGCTGTTTTGTGACGGCGAGTCTTCTTAAACATTGTGCGATTCGATTTCGAAGGCAATTGTTGTGGCAGGAGTAAAAAGAAAATTGAATGTTCTATCCGTTGGCAAAAAAGATGAAAATTCTAAAATTCTAGGACGGAAACCCGTTAATGAAAAAAAACGAAATTGCAGTCAAGTTTGGTGTACTAGCTAGCACTCTCTGTACAATCATCAAAAATTGAGGAGTTGCTAAGGAGTTGTTTCTAAGCAATAAGAAGGAGAAAAAAAAAGTAGAAAATGTACTTTTTTGGATATGGACGAATGCGTGAAGAAACGGTTTACGCAATGTAGAGACTGAGGAATCCCTATCAATGGACAGATGATGCAAAGAAAAGCGGAAGGCTTCGCCAAAGAACTTGGACATGGAGAACGTTTGAAAGGCAGCAACGGATGGCCCGAAAACTTTAAAAATAGGCATAAAATTGTTTTTTGCAAACTTTGCGGTGAAAGCGCATCTGTTCCGGAAAGTGTGTGTGAAGAATGGATAAAAGACATCCCTGCTCTAGTGAAAGGAAACGAACCAAAGAATATTTTCAACGCAGATGAAACGGGACTGTTTTATCAATGCTTACCAGACAGAACAGCCATGTTTAAGGATGAAGAGTGCAGAGGTGGAAAACAAAGCCAAGTTCGTTTGACCGTGCTCTTAGCAGCCAATGAAGATGGATCAAAAAAACTTCCTCCTCTCATGATCGGATGTTCGGAAAAACCTAGGTGCTTCAATAAAGTTAAGTCTTTCACTTTCAAGTACAAAGCCATCAGGAAAGCTTGGATGACAAGTGAAATCTTCGGGGATTGGCTAAAATCTTTAGACAAATCTATGCGAGTGAAAAAGAGGAAAATTATTCTTTTCATAGATAGCTGCAGTGCACATAACCTGTCTGCTTTGAAAAATGTCTCTGTAAAGTTTTTTCTTGCAAACACCACCTCAAAGTTGCAACCTATGGATCAAGGAATAATTACAATTTTAAAGTTAACTACGAAAGACAGCTGGTCCGCAAGCTTGTAGACGCCATTGATGAAGGAAGTACCCTCCCAAAGATCAACGTGCTGGATTCCATGAGGATGACAGACTCATGCATGGAGAAATGCGACAAAGAACACCGTCCAAAATTGCTTTAAAGAAGCTGAATTTAAGAATGGATGCAAAGAGGAGAAAGAGATCAACGAAGAAGAGAGGGAAAGCATTGAAAAAGAAACAGAAGAAATTGTTGACACCGCAAACAGTGTTAGAAATGAATTCACAAGAGTGGAATGCCATGAAATCTGGATTAAATGTCAACATTTCTTTCGAAGAATTTTTGCAAGTGGATGATTCCCTGGCAACATGCGGAATCTTGACAGATGCAGAGATCGTCGATAGTGTGAGAGGCGTTTCCGAAGACGCCGAAGAGCATAACGATGCACATACAGTGACAACAAAAGAAGCAGAGAAGGCCATAGAACTCTTAACAACTTTTCTTGAATCTCGAGAAAATATTGGCCATGAGGGATTCACAGCTCTTGCTAACTGTAGAAGGCTAATAGAAACAAAGAAAGTTAGACGTCAAAAGTCATTAAAAGACTATTTTTATTGTTAAAGGTATGTATGTATGTTAAAAAATTTTATGGATGTATAATTAATCTGCGATCATACCACTGTATCTTTCTACAACAAAAGCAATTAAAACGTTTTATAATTGACTGCGTTTAGAACTTCTATAACTCGAAACCTCTTTATCTCGAATTTTTTTTCTTTCCCGTGAGATTCGAGATAGACAGGTTCAACTGTATATGTTAAATAATAGTTGGAAGTGAGAAGAACCATAAACAAAATCTTCTTGATCAAAATTTCCAAACAATCAGTTGTGTTATGACAATATTCTCATGGCATCGTATCAATAATGTAGAAGGAAATCAACAACTAGAGGTTTAAATAAGAGCATTAGTCTACAATCCATTTTCTTTTACTTATCTTGCATCTTTTTTTTCCAATCTTACGAAAGGCAATGAAATTTCGGTTCCAATCTTAGCTATGCTTGCTGCATATGCTGAATATATTTACTTGATTTTAATTTTGAATATTTCTTTATCAATTTATTAGACAAGTTTACTGTGAAGCTTTATTTTTATCTACCTAAAAAACCTTCTCCTTTGGACTACACAGAATCATAGATATATCAAAAAGAACATTTTAGTTTGCAAATGAGCTCTTTATTTAAGCATCCTTTAGAGAGTTGGACAGTTTTAAAGAAATAAGATTAAAATATTTCTTATATCAATTTAATCATTAAACACAGATATCTATAAGGGTAACTGGGTATCTGGGCACCCCGTTGTGTATTTTAAAGTATGAATTAAAGAAATATCCAAAACATGCATTGGCAACACTCCATATGTCTTCTATCTAAAAAGCAGTCCAAATAACAGTCGCACTAGAACATTTAACAAGAGTGGCTATTCATAAAAGGAAGAAACTTTCCTGCTTACCACTTAAGATACTACTTGATTCAAACTCGTCTGGAGAGTATAATTTTATAATTATAATAAAATAACTAGATCACTTTAAAGACTAAACAAAGTAGATTCAGTTTCTATTTGATTCCATTTTTTATTTAATATGAAAATTTATAAAGGAGTGCCCAGTTGCTCTGCTCCCCAAACCAATTTGGGACCAGTTTGTACTAAGGCTTGGTGGACTGGGTGCAGGTAAGTTGGCACATACAGTACCCATTTAATTTAAATTACCAAGTTAGGATATTTTGTATTTCTCAATCTTCAAATCACCTGTTGCATCTACTATGTCAACACATGTAAAAGACTAAGAGGGTTTTCTGAATCTACCCGATTCTCTCTTGGATCCGGTAGATAATAGTTTCTCAATAATACAGTCCATCTTGGTAAAACGATATTTAATTAAAAACAGCTAAAACATTACATAAAACCAACAAGGAGCATGAACACAAAACAAGAATAGCAGCTATTATTACTGCATAACTGCACAACTAGAACAACGCCCACAATCCGGGCTTTTAAAGGAAGATGCCAGAAGACTGCTCATGCTCCAGACTCTCCCTGCTATGGCGCAGGTTTTTGCATCCAACATCACCACTTCTGAAGTAATGACATCCAAGGCTTAGTTTAGTTATATTAACGTCCTGTTTTGAAGCAACACAAGGGCTATTTTGGGACGGACCTCGTAATTTTGAACCACGGTCAGATGACGGTGACATCCAAGGCAGTGGCATAATTAGAGAGTGGCAGAACTGTTAAAATGCTTGGTGTCCACGGTCTAAGGTGAGGGGATGGCAACCCACGGCGTTACAATCATAAAGACACATAAGACACTGCTACTATCCTAGCCTCCAGAACTGAACCAGCGGGAGTGGTCTCCTCTAAACTTTCTCGTATACTCCCCAAAAGGTGCTGTTTCCCCAGCGTGGATAAAAAAATTGAACCTACTGTAACCCTAGAATCAATGGCTATCAGAAGGTTTTACATTGTAGATTATAGTGATTGTAAAATATTTAGATAAAGAATCAAATTTAAAGAGATGCGTGACCGATTAAAATGCATCTATCACACTGCGTTCCACTATTGCCGGCTCAAGGACAAAGGCGGCGTAATTCACTCAATAGCTTCCGTGTGTACAGAAGTTGCTACCGTACACATGCGAAGGAGAATCAGATAGAAAAATTATTTATCAATTTGAACGCTTATTTTTTAACCAATTGACACAAAACTGGACACAAATCTACCATTAAGATAAGAAGGCCACATAACAAATTTCATTTATCTAAATAATTTTGTTAAGAAGTTATTAGCCTAAAAATATGATTCTACAGACAACGAGAATCAACCTTGAAGATTTGGTCCAAAATTTGATACAGACCTACATTCATGATGATAAAACTGTGTACCAAATTTTATCCATCTAACTATTCAAGTTTTTTGAGTTACAGTGTTCACATGAGATGGAGAGACAGACTTCCAGTAGACAGATTTTGTCCAAAATTTGATAGAAACCTACAATATGTGGAAAGATCATACCAAATTTCATCCTTGTATCTCTAATGTTTTCGAATTATCGTGTTCACACAGACATAATTTAGATTGTGTTTTGGACTCACAGAGGTCTAAACGATGGAGATTATCAAAAGCAGAGTTCAATTTTTGCTGATTACAATACTTTCTCTTTGCATACCTAGTATATGAGAAAGTAAAATGAGACCCCACCCTAAAATTTTGCAGGGGTCATATAATATGTCACTGCATATTCTGCCACTGGTCTAAGAAGGGTCTTTAAAAAGAAAGCAGAGAAAAGAAAAGGAAGAATAAGACTAGAAAATTTAAAAAAAAAAAGGGGACTCAGGATATATTTGAAACAAAACTAGATAAAAAAAAAAAAGCACTATGAAAGCAAGAAAAAAGAAAACCATTCAGATTTATCTATTTCGATAATTTCAGCATTCACAATGTTAAACATGTTGAAGATATGTGGATATTTAAAAACCTATCAATAGCATACTAAGTCGGTCACCTGGACATATGCCTATGCCCGGGGTAGTGGTTCACACACAAAATACCTTAGGCAGATATAAGAAACTATCATACTGCCAAATTGTTCCTTCATTCCAAACCCACAAAATAATAATAAATTGTAGTGCGCATTAAATATAAATATTCAATTATTATGAGTACAGATTTAAAAAGACAAATTATACAATGCATATTTAATCAATTGGTAATATTCCAACTGGGAATAATAATTAAACCATCCATTTTTAACAAGAGTTTTATTTGTTAGTGTAAGAAAATAAATGATTTTTTCTAGTTGGAAGAATAATTCATACATTTATATTCTGATTTTTTCTTCTTCATGAGAAAACTCTCACCAATGATAAAAAAAATTTCTGAAATGAAGGTAAGGAAATAGAGTTAATTTTTTTTTATGTTAATGTATTATTGTGTTAGCAATTAAGTATTACTTTGATATAAATAAATTTTCTATATACTCATTCTTGTATTAATTGTAAGATTTTATTTTTTTTAACTGGTGATCCCTATCCATATTTGAACCTCGGGCCTCAAAATCTAAGTCGACACTGAAACTAATAGTAGCATCAAATGAATATGTATTGATTTTATACGAGGATCAAAACCCATATGCATTCTTTCAAAAATAAACTCTTCAAAATAAAACAAATTGCAACACGAAAAAAAGCAGCTAAAAGAGATCAAATGGACATTGATAAAGCTCCATGGAAAAAAAAGGTATTACCTGATATACCCTTTCTTCTCATCTGAAGTTTATTAAACAAATGCTCATCAGGTCACCTCCACCACTAGCAACAGTCTTCTCTTCGAAATGGATACAAATTTAAACTATTTCATTATAACCTCTAAATCAAGTTACTATACACAAACTCTTAAATTATGGTTCATTTAAACCATTGTTAAGTAATTCAATGAAATAAGATTGAATGTTAGAATGAGGAAAGAAATATTTTATTTCAAATAGGCAAAAGGTACTTTTCAGTTAGGCATAAAAATGTAAATTGTGAACCAAATGCAAGCCAAGTCGTAGCAGAAGCGATATAAAATTTCACCAAATAGACAAAGCGTGAGCCAAGTCACCAAGAGCGAAGCTATTTTCCATTAGCAGCAATGCATGTAATTGTGAACAACCAAATCGCCCGACAAGCGATTTTCTTATAGTCGGGCCAAAATGTTGCAAATTGAGAACAGCCGAGTCGCCAAGCGATTTTCCGATTAGCTGGGCGCAAATGTGCCAATTAATGTGACAAACATGAGAGCCAATTCACTAAGATAATGGTTGTAGGAAATTTGGGGAATTCTACATTATTTGGCGATTTTCGCTGCCTGATACTAGGAAAAGTACTGGCAAATTAAGAATTTTAAATACAATATTTGAAGAACTTGAATAAATATCTGTCTCTGCTCTCCTGTCAAATTCTGAAAACTCTAAACTGATATGTCTGAAGATGAAAATCATCCAGTTTTGAAACTCCTTTGTCATCACACCTTTATATCTATGGATAGTCTATCGTCTCTCTTCACACAATTAGAGCACTTCTCATGAAATATGTTCTCTCACAAGACAATGACCCCATTGTTTTTAGTAACTAATCTATCCACTCTGTTGGCTGCATGGTTCACATACAAAGATGTTCCTTATAAGAGAACACCTATCAAGCCCATCCTTCGTGGGTGTAAA